>PVLD010004741.1:106726-121463 GCA_004027595.1 Dinomys branickii | reverse complement strand
CCCTCCCTCCCTCCCCTCCCCTCACCTCCTCCTTGTTGCCGTTTGGACCTACCACATCACCTCTGTCTCTCTGAGGTCTCCTTTGACTGTATTTTCCTGCTACCTCAAGCAAATGGCTTGGCTTAAGTTTTGTTCTAACACATTTCAGTAGTATGGAGATGTGGTTGGAGCTGTCAGTTTTAGAACCAGAATGCTTGAGTTTAAATACAAGTCACACCAGTTTCTAGCCACATTAGTTCCTTAGTAACTTTTCCTTGTTTGTAGAACTGGGGGTAATATATCAAGGACATTGGATTTAAATGTTAATACCTGCCTGGTGCTTATTACAGTACTGGGCAGGTGTTAAACACTCAGACATTAGCTGCTGTTACTATTTTGCCTTGACAACATAGTTCATCCTCAAAATAGTAAATATTTTGGTTTCTCTTTAATAAAAAGATGAACAGCACCCACCATGCCAGGTTCCATCATGTAACATTTTCTTTATCCATTGATTACTGTCTAGGCTGATTCTGTAACTTGATTATTGTGAATGGTGTTGTGATAAACCTGTGTGTGCAGGTATCTCTACTATGTGCTGACTCTTATTCCTTTGGGTATATACTCCGTTGTGGTATAGCTGGATCATGTGGTTGGTTCTATTTTTAGATTTTTGAGGAACGTCCATACTGATTTCTACAGTGGCTGTACTTATTTACACTCACACTAATACTGCATAAAGATTCCTTTTCTGCCACATCCTTGATAGCATTTGTTGTTTTTGGTTTTTTGATAGTAGCCATTCTGACTGGTGTGAAATAGAATCTCAGTGTAGTTTTGATTCACATTTCCCTGTTGCCTTATGTTGAGCATTTTTTTTTTCATTGACTTACTGGCCATTTTTACTTCTTTTGAGAAGTGTGTGTTCAGCTCATTTACCCACTTATTGGTTGGAGTACTTGTTCTTTTGATGTTAAAGTTTTTGAGTTCTTTCTTTTTTTGAGTTCTTTATGTATTCTGAATATTAGTCCTTCCAGATGTATAGCTGGCAAATATCATCTCCTTTAGGCTGTCCCTTTACTCTGTTGATTGTTTGCTTTCTGCAGAAGCTTTTTAATTTGATATAATACCATTTGTTAGTTCTTGTTATTACTTCCTGAGCTATTAGAGTTCTGTTTGGGAAATTGTTGCTTGAAACAGTGAAGTGCTTGTTCTATGTTTTCCTTTAGTAGTTACAACGTTTCAGTTCTTTCAATTCTCAAATGTTTGGATTTTTGTTTTCCTTTTGTTTTTGGCTGTCCTTGAACTCACTGTGTAGCCTAGGCTGGTTTCCAGCTCACAGTGATTCTGGTGCTTCTGCCTTCTGAGTGCTGAGATTACAGGTGTATGCCACCACGCCTTGCCAGACTTTCAGTTTTTATACTAGGTTTTGAACCATTTGAGTTTATTTTTGTTTAGGGTGAGAGGTATCTAGTTTCAATCTTGCATAGATAGATCTTTAGTGTTCCCATTTAAAAAGATTTTAAAAGATCAGTGTATGTTTGCAATACATGATATTTACACTGTTTAGGGGAACTAATACATCTTGGTCATTTTGTTTGTTTGTTTGTTTTGTCTTTTTGAGACAGGGTTTCCCTATGCAGTTCAGGCTGGTCTTGAACTCACTGTGTAGCTCAGGCTGCCCTCAAACCCACAGGGATCCTCCTGGCTCAGGTTCCCTAAGTGATGGGATTACAGACACTCACCACCATCACACCTGGCTGTCGTCAGTTTTTAAATTTTCACTGTAGAGATCTTTTACCTTCTTGGCTAGGTTTATTCTCAGCCAGTTTGTTTGTTTGTTTGTTCTTGAGGCTATTGTAAATAAGATTGTTCTCTTTATTTCTCAGTGTGTTCACTATTGGTATATAGGAAAACTACTGATCTTTGTATGTTGATTTTGTATCCTGATACTTGGTAGAATTTATCAGTTCTAAGAGCCTTTTTGGTGGACTTTTTAGAGTTTTCTACAAAATAAAATAATACCATCTGGAAAGAGGAATTAATTGACTATTCTCTTTCCTATGTGTATCCCTTTTTGTTTCTTTCTGCTGTCTGCACTGGCTGCAGTATCCAATACTACAGTAAGAGTGGTGAGAGTGGATACCCTTATCGCCTCCTTGACTTTAGAGGAAATACTTTCACTTTTTCTCTGTTCAGTATGATACTGAAATAAGGTGTTTTTGTTTGGTTGTAGTACTGAATAAATAGACTGGAGGTACTGATAGGTAGCAAATTTTCAATATAGTGTAATGTAAATTGAAATATGACTTAAAGAAATGAGTTGGAGTTAACTGTAGACAACTTTATTTGAGGATATAGAGGTACCTTGAGTTATCACCAAGGGAAAATCAGAATTTAGAGAGGTGAAGTGATTACTAAAATTGTCTACCTTCCTGCAGAAAAAATAATAGTAGAATTGACACTAGGTAACTTCTTTCTTTAGACCAGTGGCAACAAGCCTATGGCACACATGTGGCAGTTGTGCCGTTTGTATCATTGAAAGTTCTAAAAAGTTCATAGTCACTGCTTTAGACACTTTTACTTTCTGATTTTCTATTGTCTTAAAAAATTTAAAGATAGTTTTACTTTGTTTCCTTATTTGTAAAATAATTCCATCATTTATTCTAATTCTTACCAGGTGATTGTCTTAGGCAAGAACACTTACTATAAAATACAAGATGCTTGGTTTTCAAAGGATGATTTTTATTATATATTGCATTAGTAGTTTTTGAAAATTATGATAAGCTGGGCATGGTGGCGCACACCTTTAATCCCAGTACTTAGGGGCCAAGTCAGGAAGATTGCTGTGAGTTCCAAGGCCAGCCTGGGCTACATAGTGAGTTCCTAGCCAACATGAACTGCATAGCAAGATCCTGTCTCAAAAAACAAAATGAAATAAGAGTATGATAAATAAAATTTGCCATTTTAATTACTTTTAAAGTATTCATTATCATTGATTATATTGACAGTGTTACAGTATCGCCATCACTATCTCAAAAACTTAATTCATCACCTCAAACAGAAACGTTCTTTTTTTTTTTCTTTTTTGAGACAGGATATTAGTGTAATTCAGGCTGACCTTGAACTCATTGTGTAGCCTAGGCTGGCCTGAAACTCAGGGATCCTCCAGCCTTAGTCTCATGAGTGCTGGGATTATAGGCATATGCCACAACATGCACCCCAAATAGAAACTTAAGTACAAAGCAGTAACTTTGTATTATACCGTCCCTGAGCCTATGCTACTTCTGTTTTACTTTGTGCCTCTGTGACTACAAATTTTAGGTACCTCATATGGGAATCATGTATTTGTGCTTTTTTTATGGGTAGCTTGTTTCACTTAGCATAATGTCCACATGGTTCATTCATGTTGTTAAAGTGTCAGAACTTCATTCCTTTTTCAGGCTGAATAATATGCTATTGTATGTGCATTTCACGTTTATAAATGTATTCATCTGTTGATGAGTTTGTTCTACCTTTTGGCTATTGTGAATAGTGCAGTTCTGACCATTGTAAAAATTTCTATTTGAGTTTCTGGTTTCAGTTCTTTTGGAAGTGAAATTATTGGATTATATGTATAATTTTGGGGGGAAATAACCATAGTGTTTTCATTATAGGCTGTACCATTTTACATTTCCCCTAGCAATTCATGAGAGTTCTAGTTTTGCCACTTCATACTAACAGTCATTTTTTTATTTAATTTTTTTTTTATAGTAACTGTACTCTGAATGGTTATGAGGTGGGATCTCATTGTGGTTTTGATTTCCCTAATGTCTAATGATACTGAGTTCATCTTTCATGTTCTTGATGGCCAGTGGTATATCTTCTTTGGAGAAATATTTATTCAAGTTGCAAATTTTTGAATTTGGTTGTTTTATTTGTAAGACTTCTTTAAATATTCTTGAATATCAAATCCCTTATCAAATACATGATTTGGAAATATTTCCTCCCATTCTGTGGCTTGGCTTTTCAATCTCTTGATAATGTCTTTGCATAAAAGTTTTTAATTTTTATGAAATACAACTTGCTGTTTGGTTTATGGCATTGCTAGGATTTGAACCCCAGGCTCTTTGCACTGAAACAGCTCTTCTTTAGTTTGTTTTATTTTTTAGATTTTGAGACAAGGGCTTACTGAGTTGTTAAATTGCCTAGGCTGGGCTCAAACTTTTGATTTACCTGCCTCAGCCTCTCAAAGTGCTGCAATTTACTGTATGTATATCACCATTTTTCCTGAGTAGTTAGCTTTGATCCATTTTGTTTTGAGGTCTGGGTATGATTTATTGGTCTGTAGCCCAGGCTGACCCTGAACTCATCATCTTCCTGCCTCAGCCTACCAGGTACTAGGAATATAATTGTGCACCACCACACCTGTTCATTTTTCTTCTTTAAGCTATTAATGTAGTAAATTAGATGAAGTGGAAATTCTGAAAACTAACAAACTTCTTTTACATAAAAGTAAAAGAAGTATAATTTCTGGCACATTATTCTAGTTAATGAAATACCTGCTTTGTTTTATTCACCAACTAAAATGGCTATGTTTAATAAGATGGATGTGGTGGTGTGCATGCCTATAAATCCTAGCACTTGGGAGGCTGAGGCAGGAGGATTGCTGCAAGTTCCAAGCCAGCTTGATCTATATAGCAAGACCCTATCTAAAAATAAAAAACAAAAAACCTAAAATGGCTATATATTTACAAAAAGACTGTGCCTTTTCCAAAAAAAATTCCTTAATAGTGTGACTTTTTATTGGTCTGTATCCAACATTTTCTCTTAAAAATACTTTACTTAAACATATACATTATATTACCTTTTATTTCACAGATTTTTTTGTTGAGATGAAATTCATATGCCATTAAATTCACCCTTTAAAAAATGTATAATTTAGGGCCAGGTATATAGCTCAGTGGCACAGCACCTGTCTGACAAGCACAAGGTCCCAGTTTGATTCCTGGTACCCCCCACCCCCAAAAAAGTATAATTTAGTAGAGTTTTCTTTTTTTGTATTTTCACAAAGTTGTACAACTATCAGTCACTAGTATCTAATTCCAGAACATTTGGATTACCCCAAAGAAACCCAGTACACATTAGTAGTTACTTCCCATCTCACTTCACCTTGGCTCCGGGTAATCACTAATATACTTCCTACCTCTATAGATTTGCTTATTGTGGACACTTCATGTAAATGAAATCATAGTATTTGGCCTTTTGTGGTGGGCTTTTTAAACTTGGCATAGTGTTTTTCACTTGTAGCATTTATCAGCAGTTGTCTTTTTTGCTAAATAACATTTCATTGTACAGATAATACTACATTTTATGTATCTATTCTTCAGTTGATGAATCTTTGTATTGTTTCTACTTTCTATTTACTTTGAATAACGTTGCTGTCAATAATGCCATAAGAGCCAGGCATAGTAGTGCACTTCTGTAGTCACAGCAACTCAGGAGACTAAGGCAGGAGGATTACTTAAAACTGTGAGTTTGAACTCAACCTGGAAAAAAAAAGTATACTTAAGACCAGGGATATATGCTCAGCAGTACAAGCGCCTGTATGGCAAGCGCAAGGTCCCGAGTTTGATTCCTGGTACCCTCCCCCCAAAAGAAATCAACCCCGGGCAACATGATGAGAGTTCATCTAAAAAAAAAAGGTGCTGTAAATATTGTATGTGCATTTTTGTATGAATGTATGCTTTCACTCGCTTGGATAGGTAGGTGCATAGGAGTAGAAGTCTGGGTCACATGGTAACTTTATATTAAATCATTTCAGAACCTGCCAGTGTTTTCCAAAGGTGCTTCCTTGCTATTTTATGAGGGCTCCACTTTCTCCACATCCCCACCAACACTTGTTATTTGACTAAATGAAATGGTAACTCTGTGGTTTTGATTTGAATTTCCTTTAATGACCAGTAATGTTAAACTAATGACAAATGATTTTTCAAAGGCTTAATGGCCAGTGGTAAATCTTTGTAAATTATCTGTTCAAATCCTTTGCCTATTTAGAAATTGTTCATTTTCATCCTTTTTACTGACTTGTAAAATTCCTTAAATATTCTGGATATTAGATCCTTCTTAGATTAATGCTTTTCAAATGGGAGAAAATCCTATTCTGTAGGGGTTTTTTCCCTTATTTTCCTTGATTATTTTTAAAATACAAAGCTTTTAATTTTTGGAAGTCCAAGAATTACTCTATTTTGTTGTTCTTTGTGCTGTTGATGTTATATCTAAGAAACCATTGCCTACTCTAAAGTCATAAATATTTACTGTGGGAAATAGATTTCAGTATTTCAGTTTCTACCTGTTAATTACTGTGATACTCAGTCCATGCTGGGTTGGATGCATTTTTAAAGCACTTATGAGACATACTGTAGAAATTTACAGTAAGACTTTTACATTACTCTTGGGAATAGGAAGATTCCTACCCTATTTATCCTTGACACTGTTAAAACTGACACAGGTAATTTTCACACATGGTTGCTGACATCTCATTTACAACAGTCAAAAAGAAATCAAGAATGTAAGTTTTTCTGTTGTCTTTAAGAAATGGGAATGATTTGACTGGAACAGGAGCCTCCCCTTTATACTTATACTCACTGTATTAAATTCTTCTTGAAAATAGGGAGAAGAAAAGCATTTAAAAAGATAGGAAGGTTGCGCCAACCTTTTGCTACCATATTAGAAATGTTGGGATAATAAGGATGATTATTTGTTTTGACAAGTAAATTAGAATTTACAGTGAAAGTGTTTCCTAAAAGTAATTATTTGAGCCTAGCGAGCATGGTAGCACATACCTGTAGTCCCAGCACCCAGGAGGCTGAGGCAGAAGAATTGGTGTGAGTTTAGGGCCAGCCTTGGCTTCTAGAGAGTTCAATGCTAGCTTGAACTACCTAGTGAGACCCTGTTCCAAAAAATTTTTTTATTGAAAAAAATTAAAAAGTAACTATTTGAGGAAACTACTAATCTCTAGTACTTCTCTCCAAAGTTACGTATAAGAAATAAAGTCAGGGAGAGAACTAGTTGATTCTTAAAACAAGAAACTCTACAAATACCAACATGTAATAATCTGTAAGTGAAACCCTCCACTAAAAAAGATACCTAAAATTATTTTGAATAATAATGGCCTGATTAAGTTCTTGAAAGTCTATTAAAATGGACTCTTTCAGAGTACTAACAAGTGTTAAAAGGCTTTTTACTAAATATGGGAAAGGTATGATGTCTAGTAACTTATTTTTTATGATTTAATTTCTGCCCTTTTACATATCTTCATTTCGTGAGACTTCTCTAGTGTCTCATTTTAAGTAGTTATATAAATGCAGGTTTTGTGTAATCAATTCTAGATCATCAGTTCCTAGCTTGACATAACCAACATTGTTTATAACAGCTTATGAGATAGAACATACTGCAAAATTCACTAAAGTGTATAATTTAGTTTTTAGTATATTCACAGAGATGGGTAAACATTGGTACTAATTCCAGAACATTTTCATAGCTTCTGAAAGAAAATGCATCCTATCAGCAGTTACTTCCCATTCCCCGACCGTTGGAACTACTTATCTACTTTCTGTCTCTATGGATTTGCCTATTTCAGACATTTATATAAATGAAAGCATATAATATGTGATCTTTTGTGTCTGGCGTTTACTTGGCCAAGTATGTTCAAAGTTTTCCTGTGTTGTAGTACGTATCATTACTCCATTTTTCTAATTTGTATAGATTCTCTACATATCAGCACTTTTTGTTGTTGTTTTCCGTCTTTTTGAGATAGGGTCTTGCTATTCAATTCAGGATGGTTTTGAGCTCACTTTGTAGCTGAGGTTGGCCTGGAACTCACAACAATCCTCCTGCCTCAGCTTCCCGAGTGCTGGGATTACAGGCAGCGCCACCATGCCTGGCATAGCACTTTCATTATTGTTCACCTTTTTTCTCTTTCTCCTTTTTCTGTCTCCCCTCTCTTCCCCTCCCCTCTCCTCCCTTCCCCTCCTCTCTCTTCCTCTCCCCTCCCTTTCCCTTTCGCAGTGTTGGCAGTCAGTCAGCCACTGAGCTATTCCACCAGTTCCGTTATCCATCTTTTTCATAATAGCCATCATGGTGGTTATGAAGTATAGTATTTGTTTTGTTTTTGTCTTTTTGAGACAAGGTTTCACTGTGCAGTTCAGGCTGGCCTTGAACTCACTTCACTTCGTAGCCCAGGCTAGCCTCCTGCTGCAACCTCTCAAGTGCTGGGATTACAGGCGTGTGCTGCCAGGACCAGCCTATGTATGGTTTCGGTTTCCTTTTCCCTAGTGATTTACAACATTAAGCATCTTTTTATGTGCTTCGTGGCTATTTGTGTGTCATCTTTGGGGAGACATACTATCTCTAAATATGGATGGTCTGCTGGATAGCATACTGTTGTTTAGCTTTTTTTTTTTTAATCTGAGAGTTTTTTGTTTTGATTTAATGTTGAAATGTTTTAGTCTATCCTTGAGGTCTTTTTATAAAGATATTCTTAGACACATATCTCTCCTGTGAAAAAATATTTTCACTTGATATGAGGACCATTATATCCACTTTTTGTTTGTTTGCTTTAGGATCTCATCTTGGTAGTTCAGGCCTTGAACTTACAATATAGCACAGTCAGCCTTAAACTTAGGATCCTTGTGCCTTACCCTTCTGAGTGCTGGGTCTACATGCCTGACAGTTTATCCACACTTTGATAAGCTATGATAGATAAAATACATAGTATATCCTATTAGATTTTTTAATTGAATTTGTATCTCTAGGCTTAAAAAATTAGCAAAGGTATAAGTCACAGAGAATCCAGTGGGTTATTAAAACTGTTATATTCTGTGCATTCTGAAACTGTCAGCTGATTTTGAATTGAGAGAAAGAATAGATCTGTAAAGCGAGGAGAACTGATGGTTGACATAGCCACTGAGGTTGTAGCATTTTGTACACATGGGGGCATAGGAAGGTATGTGATTTCATCCATGTGTCCTTTATTTCACAGCGTGGTACCATGCGACGACGCTATGAAGATGATGGAATTTCAGATGATGAAATTGAAGGGAAAAGAACTTTTGACTTGGAAGAGAAGCTCCACACCAACAAATATAATGCCAATTTTGTTACATTTATGGAAGGCAAAGGTCAGTATCATTTTGATTCAGAGGCACAAGTCATAGACAACTTGGTTTTGCATGTATGCAACCGAAATATTGACTGTTGATGCTATTTATCCATTTTCTTTGGTTATATAGTGTGACTTGTACAACCCTTTCCTTCCCCACTCATACCCTTGAGACAGTCAAAGATAGGCGTGTTGGCTCACACCTGTAATCAGTAAATGGGAGGCTGAGGCAGGAAGATCAAAAGTTTGTGCCTAGCACAGACAACTGAGTGATTTCTTTTTTTTTTAAGACCCTGTCTCAAAGGAGGCACTGGAGATATAGCTAAGTGCTCCTTGGGTTCAATCCCCAATACCGCTTAAAAAAAAAAAAGGTAGTCTTTTATTAGGCTAGGAATGATGTTGTTTTGGTTTGATTTTTTGAGACAGGGTCTTGCTTTGTAGTGCAGGCTAGCCTTGAACTCAAACTCACTATGTAGCCCAGGCTGGCTGCAAATTCAGTGATCCTTCTGCCTCAGCTTCCCTAGTGCTGGGATTATAGGTGTGTGCCACCACGTCGGGTCCTGTTGTGTTTTTTCTTAATGACCTTTTGCTTCTCTCATCCCTTTCCTTGGGTTTAATGTAAAATAGTACAATGAAACCCACTTTGTGCATATACCCACCCCAGTGGAGCAAGGTGGGATTCTATGTGTATCACATAGCTTTGATCCTTAGCATACTGACAAAGATGTCATAGCTGTGTATTGTAGTGGTCAGAATTAATTTTTCGTAAGAGACAGGGTAATAGCAATTTCTATTAAGATTTATGAAATAACTCATTAATAGTACTTATGTTCTGTTAAGTTCTAAATTTCCTGTAGAAATACAGATATAGCAAACTCCTAAAGCCCTACTCTTCAGTGTGCTATCCCTATTTCCTATGAGGTGCTTCTTAGTAACAAGCATGTGTTTACTGTCTAATAGACCACAACAGTATGCACAAAAGAAAAATCATCTATCTATGCCTTATTATTTACATCCTTTTTATGCCCCCCTTTTCTAACTATGTCTTTTATTTTACTAATAATTGTTTTCCTATGGTGATAGATTTTAATGTAGAGTATATCCAGCGGGGTGGCTTGAGAGACCCTCTGATTTTCAAGAATTCCGATGGACTTGGAATAAAGTAAGTGTTCTGGGCCTGGCTGGGTATGGTTGTAAAATGGCTGTAGAGTATGGCAGTATTAAGAAGCCAGAGCAGTAGGTAATTTAAAATAATTTCCCCCTTATTTAAAAATGTAGCCAGGTATTAAGGCAAGGCATTTAATCCCAGCACTCTGGGAGGCCAAAGCTCCTAGGAGGATCACAAATTTAAGCCTAGCCTGGGCAATTTAGTGAGATCCCATTGGGCAGGGTGGGGATGGTCAGTGCAAAGGCCCTGGGTTTAAATCTCTAGTACAGGTAAATAAAACAATATAGATGTGCTAAGAAGAAATTTAAATCCCTTGAGCTCTTCCACCTTTAAATAATCATTGTTAACATTTGTTTTATATTTTTTCTATATCTAAATGTGAATATAATATATAATAATTTATATTTTAAAATAATTTCAAATCTAAATGTGAAGGTTTACCTGTTTGACTGGGGAGCCCCCATACTTGAAGAAAAAACTCACACTGATAAGTTCTACTTGTGATTTATACTTGCTGGTATTTGTTTCATAGGATGCCAGATCCGGACTTCACTGTGAATGATGTCAAAATGTGTGTAGGTAAGTATCAAGCTAGGCTCAGGGGCTTTGAGGCAGAGATTTAAGACACAGGACTGAGTCCTAAATCTCAAGCTAAGGTATAATGTTTAGGAACATTAAAGTATATACTCAGTTAGAAACTACTGCTTTATTAGCCTCTAAGAATTTTCTCAAAGGAAGTTACAAAAGTTACCTCATTTAATACTCACTAGCCATAGAACCTTTGAATCTCTACCGTTTTCCTTTCTCACTATGCATCCTGCCCTCTCTCTGTAAAGGTCCTGCCTTCCTAGGCAACCTACCCAGGAAACTGAAAATTCATACCGCTGAACCAGGAAAGAATCTCTTAATATCTATGATTCTCTTTCTGTATCCTAAAAGCAATAGAGGCTTTTCCTGAAAATTGTGACCAGTGCCACATTTAGTAACTTCTCTAATATTTGAAACTTTGTACACTGATAAGTAGATATATTTAAATTTCTCACCCATGACTGATTAAATTAAATCTTTAATCTGATGTGTATTTTATTGTATTTAGAATTTAGGAAAAGAAAAACATTATCACAAGATAATTAAAGAACAGAACTTCTGGGGTCCATAAACGTTCAGCTTAGTTTGCTACAGCCAGTTGGTGTTCACTGTGGCCCTGAGATACTTGTGGTATATCTAGGAGTTCAGAGGCTGTAGCTCTCCTATACACAATAAAGCAATAAAGTTGCATAAAATCTTTTAGAAGTGTTTCCAACAGGACATGAAACAAAAGAGATGTTTTCTCTTTCCTCCTAACACCATAATGCTACTATGCTTTGTCCTTTGAACTGAAAATAAATATTGCAGTAACTGTCTCTGGCCCATATGAGGGCCCTTGTTAGACTGCTAGATAAAGTCTTCAGTTTATCTAAGAAGTGAAAGTCATAGGACAGGTGGAAGTTCTTTGATACCAATATTATTCATCCCTTTACTGTTCCTGTATTAGATTCTTGCCATATGCCTACCACTGTTGTATTGCAGGACTTAGGGCAGCCCCTAGAATGTAGTAAGTACTCAGTAAATCTGTTGACTAATTAAAATGGTTTCCCACTCTTTATAAGCAAAGCTTTCTCTCTATGGTGGCCTAATATAACCTACTTGAATAGTTACTAGCCCATTATTTCACTTTTTTGTTTTTTCTTGAGGTGCAGGGGAGCAAACCCAGGAGCTTGTATATGCTAGGGAAGTGCTCTACCACTGAGCTATATCCCCACCCCTCACTTCCTCCCATCCTTTCTTCTTTCCTCATTCCCTTTAACACTTTTTTCTTAATGGATCTCTGGGACAGTAATTCCTGGGTCTGCAAGATAGTAGACAACCATAGCTTTTCTTTATTAGTTATATATTCTCATAGTTTGTGGTTCACAAATGACCTTCATGAGAATCATCTGTAATAACTTGTTAAAATAAGATTCTGGAAAGGTGGTGGGGACTTTTCTCTCCAATGTAGATATTAATTGCACTGGCAATTATTGCACTGATGTAATTATTTCAGAATTTTCTAGTCTACTCGAAGGCTTACAGTTTCCAGAGAACAACTTGGATAGTAAAGTACAGTAAATTTCAGAGCTTAGCATACTCCATACCTCCTCACCCCACTAACCAGGCCATGGTACACAGCTATGGGTATGCTTCCTGGAACAACCAGCAAACAACTTGCAAGAGCCAGGATAGGTAAAAAGGCCCCTGTCCTCCAAATATTGGAAATCTATGCTATGATCACTGATTGCTGCTTATAATTATAGAAGTACAAAGAAGCAGATGACTATGGCTGACCTGCCGTCAGTGGTCACAGGCCTCTCTCCTGCTCCCCAAGCAGTTTCCAGGGTATCATAAAGGGCCCTTTTTCTAGTCCTTTTCATTTTTCTACTTGGAAGCCAGACATTAAAGACTAGGTTGTTCAAAAGCAACTGCATATGTGGGGAAAACTGGAAAGTGACCACACATGCCAAGGGAAAAGTGCAGGCTCAGAAAAGACATAAAAATATCTTACGTTTACACCTCAGGTTGATCTGTGGCACAGAGACAGCCTACAATAAATAAAAACAAACAAGGCCAGGCATGATGGTTCACATATATAATCCCAGCACTCAAGAGGCTCAGGCAGGAGGATCACTGGAAGTTCCAGGCCAGCCTAAGCTACACAGTGAAACCTTGTCTCAAAAAGAAAAAAAAAAAGTCCTGAAAAGCAGTAGCAAATATGTACCAAACCCTGGGAAAAAGGAAGAGTCTGATTCCAACTGTTACCACATTACTATATTTAGATATCCAATTTTCAAAAGGAAAGTATGACCCATTTCTAAAGACAAAAGTGAATTAACAGAAACTGTCCCTGAAAAAGACCTGATTGCTAATCTGAGAAAGACTTTAAAACAGCTATATTAAAGATACTCAAAGAACTAAAAGATGTAGAAGTCAGGAAAGAAGAATTTATGCATGATCAAAATTTGTGGTCAATAAAGAGAAAAAACCTAAAAAGAAACCAAAAAGAAATTTTGAAGCTGAAAAGTACATTAATTAAAAATTCACTAGGAGCATTCAAAGGCACATAGAGGTAGTTTTCCTGTCCCGCACCTGTTGGTTGTGATGTTTCTGCCTCACACTGGCCTAAAGCAATGGAACAGATGATGTGGGTTGAGACTGCTGAAACTATGAGCCAAAATAAGTATTTCGTCCTTTAAATTTATTGGCAGTGTTTGTCACAGTGATTAAAAAGCCTCTTAATATAGTCACCATTCTAACAATTTTTTTATTCATGTTTGCGGTACATAGTACTTACATTCGTCATGAGGACTTCTCACATATATGTATCACATCTTAATCCTTTTTATGTCTCCTTCCTTTCCCTGTCTTCCCAGCTACATTTTGTTGTTGCAGTTTTTTGAAACAGTCTCACTATGTAATTCAGGGTAGCCTTGCAACTCACTATGTAGTCGAGGCTGGCCTTGAATTTGCCGGGATCTTCTGTCTGAGTCTTTCCCAAGTGCTAGGATCACTGTGCCACTGTGCCCATCTACTATCACTTCCCCCGACACCCTCCTTCCCTCCTCTGCTTCCTATTATCTGTCTTCTCTTCTAATAGTTTTTTGTTTTATTTTGTTCAGTTTTTTTTTTTCTTTTTTTTTCTTTTTTGAGACAAGGTCTTGCTGTGTAGTCCAGGCTGGTGTTGAACTGTCTGTGTAACCCAGACTGGCTATGAATTCATGGCAGTCCCACTTGTTCAGCCTCCTCAGTGCTAGGTTGACAGGTGTGTGCCGCCATGCCTGGTTTATTGTAATAGTTTTTAAGAGATAATTAGTTCATGACAGTTCTGCTCTCATGCCACCTTTATAAAAGGGGACAAGGCAAGTTCAGCTCCCTCTTCTACCCCCTTTCCTCCTGTCATATCATGATGTAGCAAAAAGGTAGCACCTTGCTATTGGACTTCCCATTCTTCCCATTCTGTGTGTACACACATGTGTATAGTAAAGGTTAGAGCAGAAATAAGTGAAATAAAAGTACAGAAAAACTGGTAGAAATTGAAACCAAAAGTTGGTGGTCCTCCTCTTTCTTCCCAGCCAAAATTCACTTTAGGGTATCACAAATGCTAAGAAAGTACTCAAGCGCTGAACTGTATCCTCACCCTTTTTTAAAGAATAACTTTGTTTTAAGGCAAGGTCTCACTAAGTTGCCCAGGCTGGGTTTCAACTTACCTTCTCCTGCTTCAGCCTCCTCAGTAGTTCAAATTATAAGTGTCTACCACCACAGCTGGCAAGAATTTGGTTCTTAAGGGCTGGGGAAATAGCTCAGTGGAATAAGCGCTTGCCTAGCAAGCACAGGGTCCTGAGTTCGATCCCCAGTACCGCAAAAAAAAAAAAAAA
>PVLD010004741.1:0-106626 GCA_004027595.1 Dinomys branickii | reverse complement strand
CAGCCCACCAATTCTAAAGAAATAAAAAGAAAACAAAATGAAAAAATTTTTAAATGGAAAAAAAATACAAAAGAGGAAAAATAAAAAGGACTGCAGGAGAGTACCATTCACAGTTGTTTACCAATAAACTAATATAGATGAAGTTGCCAAATTCTTTGAAATCAGAAAACATATCAAGACTAAGTCACAAAGGAAAAAAAATAGCCTGAATAAATGTATAAGTAGCAATCAGATTAAACCAGCATTCAGAATTCTCCCAACAAAGAAAAGCCTGGGCCTGATGACTATTTGGTGAATTCTGTTGAACATTTGAGCCAGTCCTCAAACTTTCCCAAAGAATTAAAGAGGAAATACTTGTAAATTCATTCTGTAAAGACAGCATTACCTTGATACCAAAGACAGAGAAAAATAGTACAAGAAAACCACAGACCAAAAT
Organism: Dinomys branickii; assembly: GCA_004027595.1. Lineage (NCBI taxonomy): Eukaryota > Metazoa > Chordata > Mammalia > Rodentia > Dinomyidae > Dinomys > Dinomys branickii. The sequence goes on along the minus strand of PVLD010004741.1, from coordinate 106,190 downwards.
CTGTTGTGAACATTGATACAAAAATCCTCAAAAAGCGCCCCCCATAAATTCAATTCAGCAGCATATTAGAAGTTATATATTACCCTGACCAGTTAGAATTTATTTGTGGAAAGCAAAGATGGTTCAACAAGAATGAAAATTAATCAGTGTAATAGCACCACATTAACAGAAGAGGGGGCACACGATCATCTCAGTTGCTTCAGGAAAGGCTTTTGAGAATATGCAATTTTTTATTTAAAAAAAAAATTCACTGGGCATGGTGGTGCACACCTGTAATCCTAGCACTCAGGAGGCTGAGGCAAGAGGATCATTGCAAGTTCGAGGCCAGCCTGGGCTACAAAGTGAGTTCAAGGCCAGCCTGAACTGTATAGTAAGACCCTGTCTCAACAAGACAAAAGGAAAAAAAAAAAAACCTCAACAGACCAGAAATAGAAGGAAACCTCCCCATAATTGAAACCAGAATATGAAAAATCTACAGCAAACATACTGAGTGGTAAAAGACCAAAAACCTTGTCCTTTCTGATGAAACATAAGGATGTCTACTTTTGGCTACTTCTATTTAACACAGTACCAGTAAGGGGAGTTCTAACCTGAGCAGTTAGTCAGGAAAAGAAACAAAAGGCATTCAAGTTAGAAAAGAAGAAGGAAAATTATTTCTATCCCCAGACAAAATTATCTCATACCTAGAAAATACCAAAGATTCCACCAAAAAAACTTTCAGAAGAAATAAATTCTGTAAATACAAAGAACACAACAGTTATATTTGTGTACACAACAACAAATAATCTGAAATGGAAATTATGCTATATATGAGCATTCACTTCCAAGCTTTCTCTTTTAGCCTGGAAGTAAATGCTTATGTATGACCAAGTGATTCTAAACAAGGGTACCAAAGCCATTCAGTGGAGGGAAAGGACAGTCTTTCCAAATGATAACGGAAAAACTAGATATTTAAGTACCAAAAAATGAAATTAGACTTCTACCTAACAGCATATGCAGAACGTAACTAAAAATGGATCAAAGGCTTAAATTTGAGACCAACTATAAAACTCTTGGAAGAAAATAGGGCAGAGGCATCATGCTGTTGGTTTTGGCAGTGATTTCTTGGATAAGACATCAGATATATGGGTGGCTAGGCATGGTAGTACACACTTGTAGTCCCAGCATTTGGAAGGCTGAGGCAGAAGGGTTGGTATGAATTCAAAGTCACCCTGAGCTATATAATGAGACTCTTTCTCAAACAAAAAAAAGATGAGGCAATAAAAAAAAGTTGCACTAGCCGAGCATGGTGGCGAACACCTGTAATTCCAGCACTTGGGAGGCTGAGGCAGAAAGATCCTTGCGAGTTTGAGACTAGCCTGGGCTACAAAGTGAGCTCAAGGCCAGCCCGAACTGTATAGCGAGACCCTGTCTCAAAAAGACAAAAAAGAAAAAAAAAGTTGGACTAAAAATTTCAAACATTTGTACGTGAAGACAATGTTAACAGAGTAAAAACAACTTACAGAATGGGAGAAAATATGCAAGTAATGCATTTAATAAGGGATTCATTTCTAGATTATACTGAGAGCTAAGACTCAACAATTTAAAAAAAACCTCAAAAATGAGCAAGGAAATGAACAGATGTTTCTCCAAAGAAGATTCACAAGTGACCAATAAGCATATATGGAAGGATGTTTAACATAACTGATCATTTGGGAAATGCAAATCAAACTACTATACAGTGAAGGACTGAAGTGTAACTCAGTGGTAGAATGCTGCATAGCATCCACAAAGCCCTGAGTTCGGTCCATAACAAAATGTACAGTGTGATACTACATTGCTTCTGTCAGAATGGGTGCTATCAAAAAAAGTCCCAGGAAATTAACAAGTATGGGTGAGGATTTGGAGCAATTGAAACCCTTGGGCATTATTGACAGGAATGCAAAATCATACTGCTGCTGTGGAAAACAGTATAGTTGTTCCACACACAATAAAAGCACTTAATCCAGTAGGTCTTTTTTTTTTTTTTTTTTTAAAGACAGGGTCTCGTTATGTGGTTCAGGCTGGCCTTGAGCTCACTGTGTAGTCCAGGCTGGCCTTGAACTCATGGCAGTCCTTCTGCCTCTGCCTCTGCCTCTGCCTCTGCCTCTGCCTCCTGAATGCTGGGATTACAGGTGTGTGCCAGCACACCTGGCTGCATTCAGGCTTTTGAAGTACAGATTTTCTTTTGTTTCTTCCCTAACTAGTGATTGTCAAAACGCACTGAATAAAATATTGATTACAATAATCCATTATCAGTATATGAACTTTTTTTTTGGTCTTTTTGAGACTGGGTCTCGCTGTGCAGTTCAGGCTGGCCTCGAGCTCACTTTGTAGCTTAGGCTGCTCTAGAACTCACAGTGATCCTCCTGCCTCAGCCTCCTGAGTGCTGGGATTACAGGCATGCACCACCACGCCCGGCTTGAGTACACGAACTTTTGTTAATACACTTCTTTTCACTCTAAAGTAGAATGTTACTTTTCCCATGTCTCTTTACCTCTCAAAAGAAAATTGTCATGTAAACTTATATGACATGTTGGTTGTAAGGATGGACCCTGGAGCAACTTGGGTTCAAATGCCAGCTTCACTAATTATTGCCTTGGACAAGTTACTAAAATGTGAGGAGTTTATAACAGTGTCTGGCAAATAATTTTTCAGTAACTTAGCTATTACTATGATTATTATTTTTAAAAGCTGTGGTGTACAGAGAGTTCTTTCTCTGGTGGCATTGGAAAGATGGAACTTTTGTACTACATTCTTGAAATAAAGTATTCATTTTTATGTTTAATTTTTTAAATTGTAGTTAAATATACGTAACAAAGCTTACCACTATAACTACACTTTTTATGGATTTTTTTCTTTTTCCTTGGCGGTACTGAGGATTGAACTCAGAACCTTACGCTTGCCAGGTAGACACTTATTCCAGAGAGCTATATCCCCAGCCCTAACCACACTTTTTAATGTAGTTTAGCAGCTTTTAGTGTATTCACAGTGTGCAGCCATCACCTTTATCTGCTTTCCGAACTTTCTAATCATGCCAAACCAAAACTACATACCTATTAAACAGTCATTCTCTCCTTGTCTTACTCCCTGACAACCACTGATCTGCTTCGTACTTCTATGGATTTGTCTAGTTTGTGTATAACTTCTTTCACATAGCCTGTTTTTAAGGATTATTCATTCTGTTATTGAAAGCTCCTTTTTTTGGTACCGGGAATCAAACTCAGGACCTTGTGCTTGCCAGGCAGGTGCTTGTGCCACTGAGCTATATCCCTGGCCCAGATTACCCATTCTGTAGTTTCTATTAGTACTTAATTCCATTTTATAGTTGAGTATGTTATTATGTGAATTAGCCACATTTTGTTTGATCATTTGGTGATAGACATTTATTTCTACTTTTTAACTACTACAAATAGAGCTGCGTATAAGTATTCATTTATACACTTCCGTTTGAACACCTCTTCAGGTTTTTTGGATATATACCTAGAAATGGAATTATTGGACTATGTGGTTGTTCTGTATTTAATTTATTGGAGAACTGCCAAACTTTTCCATATGGCTATAATATTTGACATTTTCACCAGCAATATGCAAGTGTTGCAATTTTTCTCCATCCTTGACAGCACTTGTTACTTTCCATTTTTAAGATTATGGCCATCCTAGTTGAATATGAAGTGATTATCTCATAGCAGCTTTGATTTGGGATTCACTTTTCCTGTCTCATTAAGAGTGAATTTAGTTAGTTTTTTTTTTTTGCGGTACTGGGGATCAAACTCAGGACCCTGCGCTTGCTAGGCAAGCGCTTATTCCATTGAGCTATATCCCCAGCCCCGAATTTATTTAGTTGATTGCCTTACATTTTCATTTGTATTTTCAGTGTACCTTCCCTGTCTACTTTACTCTTACCATGTTTTTGTTATCTCTTGTCCCTTACTAGACTATTAGCTTTTTGAATGCAGAAAACTAGCTTCAAATACTTACTACCTGGTATAACCAGCCAGGCCGCATACATAGCAGGTATCTATGTTTAGCAGCCCACATACATAGTAGTTATTTCCCCCCCCCCCCCCCCCCCCCCCCCTTTTTTTTTTTTTTTTTTTGTCTTTTTGAGACAGGGTTTCACTATGCAGCTCACGTTGTCCTTGAACTCGTTTTGTAGCCCAGTCTGGCTTTGAATTTGCAGCAAGCCTCCTTGTTAGCCTCCTGAGTACTGGGTTTACAGGCTGTGCCACTACACCCAGCTTTTCTTTTCCTTTTTATGATCATTTTTAAAAACAATTATGCTGTACTGCCGTGCCATAGTTTCTCTTATTTTATTACCTCTGCTTGGAATTGTCCCTGTTCAGTATCTTTTTTTTTCCTGTTCAATATTTTATTTGAATTCTGTTTATCCTTCCATTTCTTTTCCTAAAGACTTTTCTGATCAGTGTGGTAATAATACATAATTTTTCCTTTGTTTTTTATTATTATTTAATTCAGTACATACTTTGTACTAACATTTTACTTCATTGGCTAAATCCTCACAGTGGCCCACAGAGTGACTTTAACTGGCAAAAGGTATTCACATTGAGAGGTTATGTAATTTGCCCAAGTAGTACTGGTGCTGATGTTTAAACTTAGTTATTTTTGGCTCCAACTACTGTTTTCTTTGCCTAATATATTCATTTTAACTCTTGGTGCATGCTACATTTTGTTGCAGTTGTCATAGTTTATGGAGAATTTTATGAAGACCTTTGTCTGTCATGGTGTCTTTATCACATTGAAAATACTTGTGGATGAATAGTTATCAGGTATGGGGGGCGAATTCTGATACAGTAGAAATGGACAAATTCAGACTGACAACCACTACAAGTGGGTTCTTTATTGAAATTGGAGGGTAGACGAGATCATTGTTCAAGCATGCATCAACACAGTATAGCTCAGTGGGTTTGAGTATTGATTAGAGTTAGACCGCCTGGGGTTTTGCCTTGCTTTGTCTTAAAAGTTACCTGACATCCAGTTTTTCATTTATGAAATGGACATTATCACTTAGCACTTACAATTATCAGGATTAAGTGAGATATTTAATTAAAGATTCACGCTGGACATGGTGGTGCATTCCTATAATCCCAGCATTTGGGGGGCTGAGGCAGGAGGATTGCCTTACATTTGAGGTTAGCCTAAGCTACATAGTGACCTTAAGGACAGCCTGAGCTACATAGCAAGACCCTGTCTCAAAAATTAAAACTAATAAAAACCCCAAAATATTCAACACCTGACAGTGTAGTAAACATGCATAGGGACTGGTTATTTTAATCTTACCTGCTCTTTCCAATTCTCCGTGATTTCATTATGTTAATCATCTCAAGTGAGAATTCTCTGTCTACTCTTGAATGTCCTAAATAAGAAAGCATAGCTTGTTTCTTTCTGTGTTTTATATTCTTAATATATTTAAGGGCACTAGTGGCTCAGGAGAAATGATCAGTGAATCTTTCATGGCAGGGAGTCGTCGGATGGTGGATGTTATGGATGTGAATACACAGAAGGGCATTGAAATGACCATGGCTCAGTGGACACGCTACTATGAGACTCCAGAGGAAGAGCGAGAGAAACTGTATAATGTCATCAGCCTAGAGTTTAGCCACACCAGGCTGGAGAACATGGTACAGAGGCCTTCAACGGTTAGTTTGGTTATTTTCTCCATGTTGTTGTCAGTAGAAGAGTTGTTTTTTTATAGGAGAACTTAAAATTTTTTGCATATACCAAGGTCAAACTGAATAAAGAAGACTATTTCGGTAGAATTAACTTTTATTTTTAGAAGGGTCTCCATTTTCCAAAATAATTTTATATAGGACAAAATCATTCTGATTTGCATCACCAATAAGTTCATTTAAGAACTTTGATAACATTATTTCAAGTATTTTAACATAATTTTATTTATTTATTTATGTCTTTTTGAGACTGGGTCTCACTATGCAGTTCAGGCTGGCCTTGAGCTCACTTTGTAGCCCAGGCTGGTCTCGAACTTGCAACAATCCTCCCTCTTTAGCCTCCTGAGTTCTGGGATTATAGGCATGCACCACCATAATTTTATCTTAAGCATGTCCCTGTGAGGTAATTACTTTAGCTTTCTGTAGATGAGTTATGGGGCCTCACATGAATTTTAAAAACATGACGGATCCAGAGCTTTTGATTCCTAACCTACTAGTGTCCGTGGCATGTTCCCCCCACAAACCTGCAAATCCATATTAGATTTCTTTTTTTACTTTTTCCTCCTTCCTTTCCTCCCCTCCCTTGTCCTCTCCTGCATTTCTTAACTTTTAGTATCTTAACTCTTCAAACAATGGTGTATCTTTCTGTGAGTTTACAGGTACCTTCCAGACAGCATCTTTATTGGGTCAAAAAAACAAAGCAAATTAGACCTGTATTGACGTAGCAGAGTACTCTTAGTTGGTCACTCCTCTGTGTCATTTAATGACTCCATTTTGATGAGTGCCATCTTTGTAGTCAGATTAATGGAACTATTAGTCTTCATTCTAATCTAATACTTATGTCTAGAATGTTTACTTCATGACCCTAAGGTTCACCAACAAGTATTTCTAATTTACTTATAACGACATTATCTTTTGGTACATATTTAAAAGGATTCTGTTTTTCTTTTTGAGACAGAGTCTAGCTGTACAGTTCAGACTAGCCTTGAACTTGCAGCAGTTATCCTGCCTTAGCCTCCCAAGCACTAGGATTACAGGCGTAGCAATTCTGTTTTTCTTTACTTTAAAGACCATTCCCTTAGAACTTAAATGTTTCCTCCTTTTTAAAGGTGGATTTTATTGACTGGGTAGACAACATGTGGCCAAGGCATTTGAAGGAAAGTCAGACTGAATCAACAAATGCCATCTTGGAAATGCAGTATCCTAAAGTGCAGAAGTAAGTGATTTACTTTGTTTTTTCTGTGTGCTCTGTGGTGGGGCAAAGTGACAGTAGGGACTAGTTCCTCCACTGTGAGATTTGCTGTGTACTAAGTTCATTAAAAAAAAAAAAAGAAAGAAAAAGAATTTAAATGGTAGATTTTACTGGTCCAAAAGAAGGGAGAGTTTATATTGGAATACTGTATGTAGCACATGATCCATTGGTTAAAGAAAAAACTATATTCTCTGGCAATATGTTAACTTGAAATTGCATCCCTTCCACCTACTAGAAATGATTAGATGGAAGGAAGGTAGAAGGAGTACACAGGAGAATGTAGCATTTTAGCGAGTAGGTCTTCTTTTTCCATCAGTATGCTAATGCTGCTTTTTTTCTTTTGTGGGGGATGTCAGGTACTGTTTAATGAGTGTTCGAGGCTGCTATACTGACTTTCACGTGGACTTTGGTGGTACCTCTGTTTGGTATCACATCCACCAAGGGGGAAAGGTACGGTCATAGTTGTGGTAAGAATTGGAATCTGAAGTTACTTAGTATTCCCTGAAATAAATCTATTGGGAAACTGTATGCATTTGTATCTGAAGAGAATTATAGATTTGAGTTGACCTTCATATCTAGTGTTCAGTAGGTATTTATCTAGTCCATTATCACTACACCAAGATTGGCCCTACAATAGGCAATATCAACAGTCTTGTTTCTAGAATCTCCAGATGAAGCCAGAAAGGGGATTTTAGAAGGAAAACGTAAGTTCTGTGCTTATAAGTGCAATAATGTAATAGAAGAGAAAACACATTTTAGATGGATTCACAGTGAAATCAGCAAACTTGTGATCCAAATCATAAAATCCAAATATGGAGGCATTGGTTAGAAATGTAGCCAAAGAAATGTTTAAGTCCTTTCTGAGGGTGTAGATAGATTTTGAAAGAACACCTTCACTCCTAAAGAATTCTATTTCAGCTTATTGGAGTATTTCTGATTTCTATGTGAAAATGGAAAAATAGATGTTTGTAATATCGGAGGTTTATAGTTAGCCTTTTCCCCTCACTAGAAGTAAATGCATTTATGAGCAAAAGTAGAATTAGAATGAAAATAGATATTCCTTTTTTAAAAAGTCTGAATTACTGCTCTAGAACAACTATACCTCCAAATCTAATAGTCGTTTTGTTTACTTTAGATACACATAAATAATATCTTAAAGTTTTATCTTGATCTTAATTACTACCTTGGAACAAAACAACCCTAGGCCAGTCTTTTGAAGATACTATACTTAAATAGTTGTTATGTAAGTCTCTAAGGCCAGACAGCCACGCACTTATAAAGGACTGCTTAGTTAATAAGCCAAATGCCCCTTTTCTTTCTGAGTCCTGAATGGGTTCTGGGTTCTGTAGTCATATTCCAGGAAAGTGCTGATGCTGTTTGGCTTATTCAAGTAAATGACAAGAAAGATCTACTTCCTTGGATCCTCCGAGTTTCCCGGATAGCCAAGTTGTATAAGATGGGGAAATTGCTTGCCTATCTCCTACTTGGTGGTCTTTTAACTTTGTACCTATTTCAATTGAGGGAAACAACTGGGTCATGTCAATGGCTGTTAACAGACTAAAGTTTTTTAACTCACAGGTCTTCTGGCTCATCCCCCCTACAGCCCACAACCTGGAGCTGTACGAGAATTGGCTGCTGTCAGGGAAACAGGGAGACATCTTTCTGGGTGACCGGGTGTCAGATTGCCAACGCATTGAGCTCAAGCAGGGCTACACCTTCGTCATTCCCTCAGGTAAGCAAGATGCAGAAAGTGGGTTGTTTACCTTAGTTACTTTGTTCTCTTAAGAGAAAACAGATTACCTCTAAGAATGGTTATGCTACTAAAGTACACAGCAAATAATAGTGTCTTTTTCTGTCGTTATGGAGTAGATGCTAAGAAGGTATATTAAAAAACTTCTAAAGACAGTGATTTAACACTAAAGGTATGTCAGAATTGCTACTGCAGGGCTGGGGATATAGTCCAGTGGCAAAGCACCTGCCTGGCAAGTGCAAGGACCTGAGTTTGCTTCCTAGTACGGACGGATGGACGGACGGACGAATGGAGGGGTGGGTAGGTGGGGAGGGAAGGGCGGGTAGAATTGTTACTGGAGGCTTTTCAGAAGACCCACATAGTTGTTCCCCACATTAGCCTAAGTAATTCAGAATCTCTTCAGAGATGACCTGATCTGCAGGTGACGTCCCACTTCTGGAGAACTACCTCGTCTTGTAGGAATAGCTGTGAAGGCAAGAGGGCCACTAAATCAGCAGTATTCTTGATCAAATCATTACTTCTAAAATAAGTACTTATAAAGAGCATATTTTTTGAAGTTATAGTCCTATTTGAGAATTCTAAGTATTTACCTGCTAGATATCACTTTGGTGAAATATTTTTCTTTTTTGAGATAATGGAGGTTGACCCCAGGGTCTTAACACTGAGCTACATGCTCAGCACTTTTTAAAACATTTTATTTCAAGATAAGAGTCTTGCTAAGTCAGTAAGTTGCCCACCCTGAGTTTGAACTTATGATTTTTGCCTCAGCCTCCCACAGTGCTGTGATTACCTGGATTATTTATTAAAAATTTCTAGGACTAGGGATGTAGCTCAGTGATAGAGCATTTGTCTAGCATGAGCAAGGCCCTGGGTTTGATGACCAGCAGAACACACACACACACACTCATGATATGTGTGATGGCCTATCATATATCTACAGTCCTAAGCTATTTAGGAGTTGGAGGTGGGAGGATCACTTGAACACACGAGTTGGAAACAAACCTGGGCAACAAGGTAAAATCTTGCCTCCAAAAACAAAAACTTACAAGTATTTTCTCATTTAATGCTCACCATCAACCAGGTAAAGTATAATTTATCATGACTTTATAGAGGAAATTGAAGCTTTAAGAGGTGAAGTAACTTGGGCCAGAGATACAGTTCAGCAGTGCAAGAGGTCCTGAGTTCAATTCCCAGTACCTCCAGCCCTCCAAAAAAAGATTAAGTACCTGGACCAACCAAGGAGAAACAGAATCAGAACGTGATCTTGGAGCTTTGTGCTGTTACTCTGAGAAAGCCGTACTACAATGTGTATTCTCAGCTTCTACCTCCATTCCCTTTTCTTCCAGGCTGGATTCATGCTGTATATACTCCTACAGACACATTAGTGTTTGGAGGCAATTTTTTGCATAGCTTCAACATCCCCATGCAGTTAAAGATATACAACATTGAAGATCGGACACGGGTAAGTAATTTTATGGAACAGTTATATGTGTAGAGGTTTATCCCATTTAGGATAGATATTACAAGAGATTCATGGATAGTTTATCAAAACTTTACTTTTTCTTTGTCTTAAAATGTTATGTTCACATGTTGGAAATATAAAAAGAAAATTTTTTTTTAAGAAAAATAAAAATTGGGGGAAAGTTACTTGATTTTAGAGACATCAATTATTTGAAGTTCTTGATACCGTGGATTTTCATAAGAACACAGATTCGTGTGTGTGTGTGTGTGTGTGTGTGTGTGTGTGTGTGTGTGTGTACCAGAAATTGAACTCAGGACCTTGAGCTTGCCAGGCAGGTGCTTATACCACTGAGCTATATCCTTCGCCCCATAAAAACACATGGATATCTAATAATCTCTCAAGCCATACTTTTCATTTTTATGCTCAGGGAATAATGTTGTATGATTACTAACACTCAGTCTATTTTGCTTTAATACTTAAGTGTGTATCTTGTCAGAACCGGGTGTGATGCCTGCCTGTAATACCAGCAGCACTCAGGAGGGTGAGGCAGGCGCATTGCTGTGAGTTCCAGGTCAGCCTGAACTACTTAGTGAGACCCTGGCTCAAAAAACCCAAGGAAATGAACAAACAAAAAACTACATAGACCATCTTTCTCGACCGTGGTTCCATGAGAATTAGGTGCTACAGTTCTTATGTGTCCTAGTTTCTGTTTTCCCTAGAAGGTGCATAGCTAAGTGGTACCATTCTAGATACATAGGAAAAAATGTAGTCATTATACCTCATGGGTACCAAACAAAAGACCAGGCAGACTTGCTTGGGGTGGAGGGGCAGGTCTTGCTGTGTCGTTCAGGCTAGCCTAAACTCAAGGTGATCCTCCTGCCTCAGCCTGCGATTGCTGGGATTACAGCCCTATACCATCATGCCTGGCCTCACATTCCCTTTTTGTGGCTCAGCATGACTGCTATATCCTGGTCTTCATTGTTCTGTTTCAGGGAAGAAAAGGAAAATATATACTTGATAGCATAAGTAAGATGAGCACCTTTCTCTTTGTGAAAAATTCCCTGTAAATTGTTAAACTAGTAGAAACTAATCTTGAGATAATCCCTAGACTTTATTACAAAAATGTCTTTCTTCTTTCTTTTTTTTTGCCCTGGTACTGGGGATCAAACTCACACTTGGCAGGCAGATGCTGTGCTGCTGAGTATATCTCCAGCCCTAAATATCAGTTTTCAATATCTAATCATCTTTTTTAAAGTATGGCTTAATTCTTTTATTTCAAACAAGGAATCTTTCTGTATTTCTATAAAATTTCATTGGCTCCTGTTTATACTTGGTACAATCAAAATATATAATGAATATTGTATAGTTTATTATAACAACAAAACATATTGCTATTAATTCTTTCCCAAAAAAAATACTTGCTCTTCAGACACACTTATTCTAGCATCCATACTTATTCCCATCATATTTGCTGAAGCAGTTCTGGAAGTCCTCTTTTGTGAATGTCTTCACAAAGTGTGATCAAAATTATGGTGAATGCTGCTGCTGTGGGCCATCCAACACAAAGGCAGGCTCATAAAAACATCACAGTTTGTCCTTATCTACCTTACCGGATCCAGCACTGTGCAACTTCTGGCTCTTCCCCAAAGTCAAAATGACTGAAAGGTAAACATTTTGAATGCAGGACATGGAAGCAGCCATAACAGTGCAACTAAAGACAGTCACAAAAAGAGGACTTTCAAAACCGCTTTAGAAAGAATGATGGGATAACTGTATTTAAAGAAAAGTAGGGAGTATTTTGAGGAATATTAATGGCAGTGTGTTTAAGCACAGTGCTTTATGAAAGAAATATGAAGTACACTGTAAAAAAGTCGATGTTTTGCTTTTTACCTACCACTGTAGAAATTTACTATTTAAAATTTATTTATTTATTTATTTTTTTGGTCTTTTTGAGACAGGGTCTTGCTTTGCAGTTCAGGCTGGCCTTGAGCTCCCTTTGTAGCCCAGGCTGGTCTCAAACTCGTGATGATCTTCCTGCCTCAGCCTCCTGAGTGCTGAGATGACAGGCGTGCGGCACCATGCCCAGCAATTACTATTTAAACTTGAGTGCTGAAAATTATTCTCTTAAAGCCTCAAAAGTTTCATTTAACGAGGATTTTTTTTTTCCTAGTTTCAATGTGGGGTCTTGCCATGGTACCCAGGCTGGCTTCAAATGCTTGAACACCTATAATCCCAGCACACTGGTAGGCCATGGCAAGCTTTATAGTCTAGGCAAGCCTTGAACTCACACAACAGCAATCCTCCCAAGTTCTGGGATTACAGGCATGCACCACCACACCTGGCTTGTTAAAGCCATGTAAAAGATCCAAATTCAGGGTCTAGCTATTTTTGGATTAGAAAGCTAATTAGGATTGACTGTAAAAAGTACATGCCTCGCCTGCTCTGCAGTAAAAAGAGATTTTCTCAAGTATATTGTGTCAAGGCCAGGTATGGTGGCACATGCCTGTAGTCCCAACTTGGAAGGTTGAAGCAGGAGGATCCATGTGAAGTTTTTTGTTTTTATTTTTTTGGGGGTGCGGTTCTTTTTTGAGACAGGGTCTTGCTATGCAGTTCAGGCTGGCCTTGAACTCACAATGATCCTCTTGCCTCAGCCTCCTGAGTATTGGGATTACAGGCCTGCGTCACCATGCCCAGCTGATGGGAGTTTGAGGGAAGCCTACACTACAAAGCGAGACCATGTCTCAAAAAAACAAAATAATAATAATTATGTATTGTGTCTAACTCTAAAATTTTACCTTTTAAATTTTATCCTAAAATTTTACCCTTTATCCTAAAACCCAGAATTGCTTGTTGATACTTGCCCACTGAAACAAAACAGCTTCTTGGTGGTTCTGATTGGTCACCCCAAATACCTTTTGTCTATAGTGGTTCTTTTCCAAAGCCAATGTTTTCTAAGTTAATGGATTGACTCAGGTTCATGCCTTAAATGCCAACTTGAGTTTGCAAGTTAACTAGCAAGACTTTTTCCTGGGTTAATTATTGTGGTGATTCATTTTGTCTGTCTTTCCTTGAAAAGTGTCACCAGCTCATCATTCTCTCTCTGTGTAGGTTCCAAATAAGTTCCGCTACCCATTCTACTATGAGATGTGTTGGTATGTGTTAGAGCGCTATGTATATTGTATAACCAACCGTTCCCACTTAACTAAGGAATTTCAGAAAGAATCTCTCAGCATGGGTAAGTGTTCTGCCTACATAAGTTGGTATGTTATATGTGTGTTTTTCAATTTTTTGTGTGTGGTACTGGGAATCGAATCCAGGTCCTTCACTCTGACCTACATCCCTAACCCTTTTTCCATGTATTTATTTTGAGACAGGGTTTTGCTTAGTCATTAAAGTGCCCAGACTGGGCTCAAACTTGTAATTCTTCAGCCTCAGCCTGCCAAATTGCTGGTATTACAGGTGCACTGAAGGCCAGCCTGAGCTATATAATGAGTTCAGAACTAGCCTAACATAGTAAGACCCTGCTTCAAACAAACAAACTTGTCCAGACATTTTACTAAATAGTTTTGTATATATTGTTATTACGCCCTGTGATATAATTGTCTCCATTTTACAAATGGTTGAAAAAGATTTTAAAACTTGCCCAGAATCTTACAGTTAATAAGTGGGTAAGCCACAGCTTGAATTACACTGGTCAGACTAAAATCTATGCTCTTAACCTTTTGTACTGTAACATTTCCCCAACATCTATCATGAGAAATGTTTTATTGAATGACATGGTATACTCTGGTTTCTCTTCAGATCGTATAAATCTTTCATCTTTTTTGAATGACATGGTAGTTTCAGTATAGATTTTTAGATTTTTCCAAGTCTCACATTGGAGAAAAGCCAATAGTGTGCTGTGATCACAGGTTTCTTTGGAATCTTCAATCCGAAGAAAATACGTTTTACTTTAACATTTTTTTACTGTATAAAAAATTTTGTTCATAGTTTGTACACTCATTTGAAAATTTAAAAAGTTAACCTAATATGTGAAACCAAAATACAGACTTGTACATACAGTATGATCCAATCTTGTTTTAAAGTATATCTAATTGAGTCAGGTGTGGTGGTTTTCACCTGTAATCCCAGCATATGGGAAGCTGAGGCAGAAGGGTCACTGTGAGTTAGTTCTAGGCTACCCTGACTTAATACAGCAAGACCCTATCTTTAAAAAAAAAAAAAAACCCAGAGGATTATGAGTTCAGTCCCATCCTGGGCAAAGAAATTAGTGACTTTAAAGAGACCTTGTCTCAAAACAAAAAATAAGAAAGGACTGGGGATATAGCTCAGTGTGAAGAAGCCCTTCAGATCAATCCCCAGTTACCCCCTCCCAGTCACATACATGTATACATAAGAAAAAATGGAAAGAAAATACAGTACACTGTTCAGTACACTGTATTCCTGGGTAGTGGGATAAGAGAATGACTGACTTCCTTGTAACATCATGCATTTTCTAAATTATTGGTAATAAAGATGTGTTATAGGACTAGTAAACATTATCACTGTGTTAACTATCAAAATTCTCCTTTTTTAAAAAAACTCACTTTGTTCTGCTGTCCATGTTGCTAGGATTTGAATTGCCCAAAGCTTAATTTTACATACTTAATATTATGTGTTCTTTTAGAAGACAATGAAGGGGCCGGGGAAATAGCTCAGTGGCATAAGCACCTGCCTGGCAAGCGCAAGGTCCTGAGTTCGATCCCCGGTACCGCAAAAAAAAAAAAATAGAAGACAATGAAATTATAATCCCAAATTTAAGGCTAAATTTGAGAGTAATATATAGCCTCTTTCATGGATAACTTTATTTTTAGTACATAAAGACAAGGTTCTTTCCAACGTTGGTTATTACCTCAGTTGTCCTACTAGAGCAGGATTTACCTGTTACCATGATTTTCAACAGTGGACAAATGAGTTGGAATAAAGAGAGGTGATATTTAAATATGAGAGCTTCATCATTTATAACCTCCATCCCCTTCTCATGCCACCTGTCTCTTGTTGATTGTATGGCCAAGTGACATGGTCTTTCTTCATTTTTTTCTTTGTGTTGGTAGATTTGGAGTTAAATGGATTAGAGTCTGGAAATGGGGATGAGGAAGGGGTAGACCGAGAACCCCGACGCTTGAGCAGTAGGCGTTCTATCCTTACCAGCCCTGTAGCCAATGGGGTCAACCTGGATTATGATGGCCTGGGCAAAAGCTGCCGAAGTCTTCCGAGTCTGAAGAAAACTTTGTCTGGGGATTCATCCTCTGACTCTAGCCGGGGATCCCATAATGGCCAAGTGTGGGACCCCCAGTGTAGCCCCCGAAAGGACAGGCAAGTGCATCTGACCCATTTTGAGCTGGAAGGCCTTCGCTGCCTTGTAGATAAGTTGGAGTCTCTGCCACTGCACAAGAAGTGTGTCCCCACGGGGATAGAAGATGAAGATGCTCTTATTGCTGATGTAAAGGTAAGCAACTGTTACCTGGCTAAAGCAGTCAGGTTCTAGTCTTCAAGGGAGAAAGTATGGGAATTTATTATAATCTTGGGTTCAACCACAGAGAAGTTAATAAGTACATGTGCTTGTTAGTACTGCTCAGTGTTTCAAATCCTAGAGTGAAGTTAGTTTTCTATTCAAAAATAATTACATTTTACATGTTCAGCCCTTAAAATACAGGATTAAAGGTGAACCTGAGAAAATATGTACATTAAGCTTATGTTATGCTCTGATAAAGAGGCCTGTTGCAGAAGAAAAGGGAAACTTAATAGTAGTCTCATCCTTAGCAGTAGAGAGAAAAAATTGTTTTATCCTATTTATGTTGAGTAGGTGTACTATCTTTAGTTTCAATGATATTAAATACAACTTCCAAGAAAAGTGCCATTTTGAGCAGAACCCATAGTATGATTTTATCAAATTTTATCATATTGTATATTTTTCTTATTTTTAAGAGGTCTTCCAACATAAGGTTTAAAAAAAAAAAACCTTTGCCCACCTGTCATGTGTTAGTCTCAAAGAAGTGAGTTTATTTCTATGAAATCCTAATTTGAGTTCTCTAAAGTGGAGAGATCTCTCTCACCCTCCTTCCCTTCTTACTCTTCTGTCTCTCTCCTGTTGCCCCTGCTCCTTCTCTGTGGGATCTTGCTCTGGCTCTGTCCACCCTCCTCCCCTCACCTTCCTTTCCTCATCTGGGATCTTGCTGTCTCTCTGTCTGTGTGTCTGTCTCCACCCCCACCCCACTCTCTGGGATCTTGCTGTGTTGCTGAGGCTGACCTCAAACTCCTGAGCTTTGACTACCCTGCTGCCCTGCTGCCTCACTCTTCTAAGTAGCTTGGGCTATTAGATAACATGTCGCTGTACCCAGCATTATCTTCTTCTTCCCTTCCTACCTCTCTTTGATATGTCAAGGTCCCTATGAAGAAAGATGTGTAAAATTATATCTTGTAAATTTATTTGATTTGGGAGTCTATTTCTCTCTCCCTCCTTCCCTTTATCCCTTCTTCTGTCTCTTTTCCTTCTTGTCTTCCTCTTTACCTTTTTCCCTTTCTCTTCTTTCTCTTTCTCCTTCCTCCTTCCTCTTCTCTTTTTCACCTACCCCTTTCTTCTTGGTCTCAGCCCTGTCCTCCCCTCCCCATTGTGTTCATCCAGTCCAGGGTCTTATGCATCCTGAACGAACTGTCTATCACTGAACTATACCCCTAACCCACAATTCCCTTTTTAAATCAGGGTCTGGAATTATATCTTGGGTATGTGTACTAGAAAGCAAAACCAAAATTCATAATAAATGTTATTTTTTTAAAACTGCCACAAAGATTATTTTAAGCCACAAAGAATTTACAGAGAATAATCCTGTGGGGACCCCCCCCAATAAAAACGATTCTTGATTCAGATTTTGTTTGTTTTGTCTCACTATGCAGTCCAGGCTGGCATTGAGCTCCCAGGCTGGTCTTGAACTCACAATGATCCTCGTACCTCAGCCTCCAGAGTGCTGGGATTATAGGCATGTGCCACTGCACATGACTAGGCTGGTCTGGATCAGATTATGTAATCCAAGCTGGCCTTCAGCTCAGGGCAATCCTTCTGCCTCAGCCTCCCTAGTGCTGGAATTACAGGCATGTGCCACCACACCTGGCTGATTCAGGTGTCTCAAGGCACCATATAACCAGCTGTGATGTTCCCCAGGTTTTGGCACCTCAGGAAAGAATTCCAAGACTGAAATGGGACCTTGTCTTTTTTTCTTTTTACAGTTGACATTTAAATTATGTCTAATATGTTCATGCATCAGTAAAAAGGCAGACACTTACAGAAACTAAAAAAGGGTAGTAACTTGGTGAGGATGTTCCTCTTCAGTAGCAATAGAAGGCTGAGCGGTTGTTGGTAAAGTTTACTTTTATGAGGTTTGCTGTAGAAGAGGCAGGTGTATCATTGTGGCTTTTATTTAAAGGAGGAAATGACTTCTTTCCAGGTGAATGTCCCATTTCCATGATTAATGTGTAACAAAAGAAATTTAGCCATACTTTTCCAGGCTCACCAAATTCACTTCATACCTTTGAGTGAACAAAGAACATTTGAGGTTTTTTTCTACCATGATAGGGTTTAAATAGGACTTAAGTAATTATATAATCTTGAGTGTTTAATTGTGTGTAACATTGTCACAGTCACTTTCTCATTGCTAAAACAAAATACCTGACACCCACAGAATAAAGGAAGAGAAGTTTATTTTGCCTCAGTTTGTATAAGTTCCAATTCATATCTGGCCACCCCCAAGGTGGGGCAACACGAAGGAAACAGCATGGCAGACAGGAGGCAGGAGCCAGCGGAGAAGGGGATAAACCCTTCCAGGCCACTCCAGTGACCTCCCTCTTCCATCCAGATACCACCTCTGAATAGCAAGTCATCTATTATAAACCTGCATAATCCAATCAGATTCCAAAGGTCCCACCTATATTGCATGAAGCTTTAAGGGTTTATCTGAGTACTTGTTTTCTATAAAAATCTCTCTGTATATGGCTATTCCATCATTAATGTATATTGGAAACAAATTGTGACTTTGAGACTTTTTAACCTCTATAATTGTCTTTAGGAACCCTATGAAGAAAGATCTCTAAGATTATATCATAAATTTTAAAAAATGTGGGTGTCTGTATTTTTCATTCATGAAAAAGAATGTCTTTTGAGTTCTAAAGGTGATGTCTATAGATAGATTTGATGTCATTGACTCCTATTGTAGAAAGTCATATTGTATTCTACTAATCAGTTGTACAAGGTCAGTGGTCCTAATTGAAATAAATACACAGACTCCCTTAAGTAAAGTTATTGGGGTAATTAAATAAAATTTGAAGCAGGGTGTGGTGCCACATCTGTAATCTTGGCACTCTAGGAGGCTAAGGCAGGAAGATCACAGTCAGTCTGGGCAACTTCGCAGTTTAAGAAAGACCCTGTCTCAAACAAAAAAGGGCAAGGGGGAATGTATTCAGGGCAAGGACCCTGGGTTCAGTCTCCAGTATCACCAAAAACAAAACAAAACAAAACAGCCAGTGTCAGAAGATAATCAGATTTAGATCTCATATCTACAGGCAGTTTCATTTACAATCAGATAAATTATTCCTATATTTGAACAGTTATGTTTGGTGAGGGATTAGGGTAGTAGGTTTAGAGCATGAATGCTTGGAGAATCTGAGCATCACTGTAAAGAAAAAGCAATGAGTGGAGTAGATGTCCAATCACTGTTGCTGGAAACTGAAAGTTTACTCATCCTGCAAAAGGATTTCCTTTTAAAATCTCTCTGGCTGGCCTGGCATGGTGGCACATACCTATAATTCCAGCACTCTGGAAGCTAAGGTGGGAGGATGGCCATGAGTTTGAGGCCAGCCTGGGCTACATAATGAGACTGTCTCAAAAAAAAAAAAAAAAAAAAGTAAATAAAATCTGTCTGGCTAGGCTTGACTGAGCAGGAGTTGTCATCATTGGAGTTGATGTCTGCCTCAAGAAGGACCAAAGGTCTGGTGCAAGGAGCCAGGACATCTACCTGAGGCTTTTGGTCAGGCTATTCAGGTTTCTGGCCAGATGAACCAACTTCACCTTTTACTGGGTTGTGCTGGAAAGGCTGTTCATGAGTTGCACTAATCTGCCACCTAGGTCCCTTTCCTGGATGATCCAGAAGATGAAGTTTCCTAGCTGGGAAAAATAAAGCTGCTGTGGTTATGGGGACAATAACAGATAACATGCAGGTTCAGGAGGTGCCCAGCTTGAAGGTTTGTACCCTGTATGTGAGTAGCTGGGCCAGCAGCCATATCCTCAAGGCTGGGGATGAGATCTCACCCTTGACCAGCTGGCCCTAGACTCCCCCAACAGCCCAGGCACCATCCTTCTGGTCCGCACAAGGGCTGAGAAGTATACTGACATTTCTACAAGGCCCCAGAACTCTGCACAGCCACACCAAACCCTGTCTTCTCCAAGGGCTGGGAGTTTAAGCACACCAGAGGCAGACAGGCCAGCCAAGGGTATAGGAACTAAGCTGGGGTCTACTCTATTAAAAAATCTTTAGAGCTAGGCATTGTGGTGCAGACGTGTAATCCCAGCATTTGGGAGACAGAGGCAGGAGGACTGCTGTGAGTTTGGCAACAGCCTGGGCTACACAGCAAGACTACATGGACTACATGGCAAGACTCTGTGTCAAAAACGAAAAAATTTTTGGATGTTTAAAAAAAAATTTCTCTCTGGTTCTCAGAAATAAGTAGTAGAAGAAATGAAAAGTAATGACACAAGATATCCATAATCTCATATTCCCTGGAAGAAAAGTCCAGTTTAGTGTGATGATAAAAGGACTTTGGATATTCTAAAATGTTAAGTTCTACAATATTGAAAAAAGAATTATAGAACTGAAAGCAGTATAAATTTAAAATAGTGGATTAAAACATGTTAACTTACTGGTCAAATGAATCAGCCTGGGTAAGGTTCTCTTTGGGAAGAGTGTGGATAATCTTAGTTTTGAGAAAGTATGCTAAAAGCAGAAAAGGTCTCCCCAAGTTGCAGCCTGAACATATGTTGAATAAAAAAGCAAGACATGGAAGAATATACAGCTATTCCTCATTTAACAACCTGTGTGTTTAACTACTGTTCAGACTTACGACGGAGGCGTGCTATTTGGACTTACAACCCGGCTTTTGTTTTTTGTTGTTTTTTTTTTTTTTTTTTGCACAGTTCTGTACATCTTGTTTATAAATCCTCAATGTGTTTTTTGTACCGTGTACTTACATAGTACTGTAATTTTGCTGATTGTTCTGTATAGTACTACAGTTTTATGTTCCACATTACAGTACTCCATGTAAGAGTTATCAAAATAAAAGCAAAGTCATCCAGTCAGTTTCCTTTGACCATTTCTTTGTTCTGATTATTGTAATGTACATACTATATACAATTCCTCCTAGATCAATTAATTGATTTAACACCAGAGCCATAAGACCATAACTAGGTCATTAAATGAGGAATGACTGTATACCAACCCTATTAATGTAAACAAAAGGTTTGTGTATTGATGCACAACAAGGAATTCTTGAGGGGTGCACCCCAAACTGCTGTCAGCGGGGCACAGCAGGGTGGCAGTAGTCAGCTAGAAGAATTTGTGATAGAAGAAATGGTAGAAGGATCTAATATAATCAGCTCTTAATCCATTAAGCCAGTTTTTTTATTTTGTTTTATTTTGTGGTTCTGGGGATTGAACCAAAGACCTTCAACTGTACTAAATTCCCAGTTTTTAGTTTTTGAGACAAGGTCTTGTATTGTTGCTAAATTGCCCAGGCTGGCCTCAACGTTGGAATCTTCCTCCCTCGGCCTCCCAAAGTACTGGAATTACAAGGGTGCGCTACCATACCCAGCCCATTAAGGCATTTTTTCTTTTTTAAGCCAACCTGTACAATGAAAACTTCACTTCTAGTTTTAATTAATACTTTTAATAAGTAACATTCTTACTGAATAGAAAGTTTTAA
This sequence comes from Dinomys branickii, assembly GCA_004027595.1. Lineage (NCBI taxonomy): Eukaryota > Metazoa > Chordata > Mammalia > Rodentia > Dinomyidae > Dinomys > Dinomys branickii. The sequence continues at coordinate 85,014 of PVLD010004741.1, read as the reverse complement.
ATCTGAACTCAGTTACAAGACACAAGGCTTTAAAGTATTTTTACTACGTTCTTGTACTGTGTATATTCTTACTACTACTTATCTTTGTTGCCTATTCTGAATTAATAAATAAGGCACTGTTTAATTTGCAATTTGGAACTTACTTAGAGGGATTGTATGGTTTTTATCCTTTCCTGGTAGCCTCTGGAATTGTTTTGGAGTGATGTCTTTCTAAGTATTGGTACTTTATGATCCCCCCAGGTTAGAATAGCACTGACCAAAATAACTGCATTTTCTAAGACCTCTTAATAACCCCATATCAGTGTAAAGAAAACCCTTTCAAACAAAATAAACTGCAATGGGTCTTTAAGTTTTACAGTGCAAGGGAGAGGCGTAAGGGTTAGGATGACCTCATAAACAACCAAGAGTACCAATCAGAAGTACAAAAGTCCTTCCTTCCTTGGTAAACTGCTTTAAAAATTAACATATCCGAATCTGTAGCGCAGGCCTATAGATAGTCCCAGCTACTGTGGAGAGGTCAAGGTTGGAGACAGGAGAACTGCTAGAGCCCAGGAGTTCGATGCCAGCCAGGCAACAGAGCGAGACTTCATCTCAGAACGGAAGGAAGGAGGGCCGAGGATATAGTTCAGCGGCATAAGCGTGTGCCTGGCAAGTGCACGGTCCTGAGTTCAATTTCCAGTACCAAAAAAAGGGAGGATCCAGGCCACGTGGTGGTGGTGCATGTTTGTAATCCCAGTACCAAAAAGGGAAGAAGGTGGGGAGGGAATAAGAAAAAAAGGAAAGTGAAGAGGGTGTGTTTGTGTGTTTGTTTACACAGCAGGATGTGGGAGTCCGAAGTATTTTGTTTTTAATTGTACTTTTATCATTTTTTGTCTTGATGAAAAATGAAATTCTCAACACTTAGATTCTGTCTGGACATGGTGGCACATGTCCATAATCCCATCATTTGGGAGGCTGAGACAGGAATATCGCTGTGAGTTCAAAGACAGCCTGGGCTACATAGTGAGTCCAAAGCCACTCTGAACTGCACAGCAAGACCCTGTCTAAAAAAAAAAAAAAAGAACAAAACAAAAACAGACAAAAACCCACTGAGATTCCATCTTACCCAGAAAGAATAGCTATCATCAAGAAATCAAATGATAACAATGCTGGAGGGGGTATAGGGGGAAAGGAACCATTCTGCATTGTTGGTGGGAATGTAAACTAGTACAACCACTATGGAAAACCTGTGGAGACTCTTCAAAAAAGTAAAAATAAAATTTACATTTGACCTAGTTAAAAAAAAAATAGTTCTCAGTATATGGACAAAAATGCAGATATATGGCAACAAAGCCACAGACAGAAAGCTTGTTAAGCCACTGAATCTAACCTAGAAACTTACTGAAACAGCTATATTGCAAATAAGGCTTTAGTAGTGACAGCTGTTTATGTTAGATGTTTATGTCAAAAAAGTACTAATAATTTCCAAAAAAGCCAAGTTTTACATTTGTGAGGATCTGAAAATTACTTTAAGTATGGATCTGAGCTTCTGCTGTGTAGACTTCTGTTCCTACCCAGCTTGTCCTCATGCTGATATACAGCGCACCCCTCATCAGAGGAGCTTCAGATAGGGGAGCAGGGGTGGAACCCCAGCCTTTTCTTTCTTGTATCCCCCAGAGAGAGAGTGGGTGGTCTGGACTTCACTGGCCAAGACCTGAATGTGTGGAAATGTAGGCAACACATGTTGGTCAAATAGCTGTCAGCAAGTAGCATTGAGTTATCTAATAGCGTACAGGGATGGCTGTTTCCTTTGAAAGACTATCAGAAATGAGGACAAGGGCTGTTGTGTTGCTCAGTGGTAGAGCACTTGCCAAGAGTTTGGGAGGCCCAGGTTTACTCCTTAGTACAGCAGAATCATATTCTGGAAGTAATAACCTGAGTGTGGAGCATTCTGATGGGCAGAGAGGCTGATGGAGTTGGGAGAAAGCCAGTTCCCAAAGTTCCTGGGTCTTGGTTAGAGTCAGGAGGGCAAAGTTCTTTGATCTTAGACTGGACCTCACTTGTTTGACTTGGTCATGATAGAACTGCTAATAAATTGCTGCATAGACATTTCTAGAATGTTGCTGGTTTCTAGTGAGAATTAGAAACAGGCATGTGTTGGAGATGTAGTTGATGGGAAACTGCCATATTTTATTGAGTATTCTCGATATTGGCTGGAATCTGTTATTTCTGAAGTGATTTTTTTGTTTTGGTTTGGTTTTTTCCCTTCGGAAAAATATGCTAGTTCTGGATCATGGACTGGAAGCCCCAGATCCAGAGCAAGTAAGGCAAGCAGGCAGTATAAAAAAGAGAAGATAGCTTGGGAAGAGCTTAGCCTGCTTCTTGGTTCCCCTCAGTGGCCAGACTTGAAGCAGTCCCGGGTATCTGCTGAGAAGAGATTGTGTGTGAGATTGGGGGGGGGTGTCAATGACACAGATCCGATACTAACAATAAGAAGTAACCCTAAGGGGAAGGGTGTAGACTGAGACAAGGACAAATGTGGGCTGCGGTGCCTAAGCAGAATGGGTTAAAGCTTTCCCTTCTGCTGGCGCCTTCTGAAGTCAGCCACCGGGAGCCCTTAGGGGCTGGCTCTGAGTTCTCCTGTTGCAGTGGTAGAGGGAGGGAAACAGGGCGGGCCAAGCTCCCTCCCGGCAGTGCCTCCTCCAATGACAAGGAGAAAAGCTGGGACTGAACACACCCTCTCCCCAGCGCTGCAGCAGAACGGCTGGGCCCTCTGCCTGGCTAGCTCACTCGAGCTCAGCTCCCCCTCCTGCCATCTTCCGTTGCAAAGCATTTCTGGGAGCTGCATGTGGGTGACGCAGCAGCATTGTTCACAGGCACAGGAAGCCACGGCTGAGCTGAAGGGCTTGAGAAGGAGCTTAGAGTGCTGCATGCTGCTCTCTCTGGGTAACCTGAAGGGTTAGAGCCGACTGCCCTGGCTTATGTACTCTGGGAAATTTCAGAATTTTCAAGTAAATCGGGATTTTCCTAGAGGCAGAAAACCAAACTTCTTCCGCACAACTTCCAACACAGAAAACAAAACAAAGACGGTGGGGAAACTTCACCCAAGAGCCTCGGCAGCTCCAGAGCGACGAGAAACGCAAGGTCAGGCGATTAGTTGACAAACCTATTCTGGTTTGGGGTGTGTATTACTGTAGGGACTTTGTCTCAGCAAAGAGGCAGAAGAGGTGCCTGACAGGCAAGTCCAGGACAATGCTTATGTTACTTGGTGTTGCTTGAGCTGTCGTTGCACTTGTTCCCTCTCTGGTGGGATATACTTTGGAACTGGGTCGCTTTGCTTTTGGGAATGCATTTTCCCTTCTCCTCCGACCCGTCTGTTTTTTTTTCTCTTCCTCTGATCTGTGGGGTGTGGGCCTGTATTTGAATGTTCTCCTGAATGCCTGGAGCCTAGATAGGCGTCAACCTTTCCGTACTGCACCCCCCCCATCCCAAGCCCCTCTGATGAGGGGTGGTGGCTTCTTTATATGGTTTCTTGTAGGGCCTCAGCTGGAGTCTGCCTTTTTTGATGAAAGCAGGGCGTGCTTGGTTGAATGGCCCCAGCGAAATAAGGCTTGGAAGGAAATCTGCATTTCCCTCCACACCCACACATACCCCAGTAACAGCCATGTATGTGTGAACAGCTGCCCCCCCACACACACACCGGCACAGTTCCTCCACCTACCCTTCCCTGTGGCACCCACAAAAGTCTTACAGGTAGAATTAGACTGCTTTTAGTAAATAGTTAAGTTCCTTTTCTACTCTTTTAAACAGTCGCTGATCTTTTGATGCAGTTTGTTTTACTAAAAGTGGAAAGTCCCTGTTTGTGGACAGCTTTTCTCTCCGGCAAAGGAAATGGGCAGAGTCCTACTCTTCAGCAGTGTGACGTGGGGGAGGGGAGTAGTGCACTCTCTAGCGCACATTTTAAATGGACCCAAATTTTTCACCCTGGGGAGATTAGGAACCCTGACCAGAGCCTTGTCCCACGTGGCACCACACCCCGCCTCTTCACCCCTACACAGTATGGTGCTAACAGAAGGCTCCAGAATAGAATGCCATAGCAACTTGAAGTAAATAAAACGACTGCAGATGAGATCAGTTTGGGGGAAGGTGTGAGGCATCTAGAAACTTGGCAAGGGGGATCTTCATAGAGAAGCTTCTTAAGATGTCGCAGGGTTTATTGAGTCCAACTCTGGGATGTGGAACATGATCCTTAAGTTAAGGATAAAAATAATTAAAAGTCCTGAAGAAGCCCCAGGCATACCGACCTGTCTAGGTCAAAGTTTAGTCTTTGGCTGAAACAGTTCCTGTCCTGTACACATATGCCAAGTGTAACTTGTTCCCCAGATTTGCTTTTTTTTTTATTTTTTATTTTGCTATGATGTTGCTTTAGGTTCCTGAGGTCAGAGAAAGGAGACTATCGTTCTTCTAGGAGGTTTAGGCTTCATAAATTTCTGTGGAAAATATGAAAGATTTGTCTCAAAATAATGGCCAGTGTGATTAAGTAGCAGGTTTTTACTGTAGCATTGTTCCTAAGTCACTGAAATTTAATTGGTTAAAGCCATAAAAAGTATTGCCCCCACCACTAAGACTGTACGGACTCCATTAATAGAAATAAAAGCAAATAGCTGATTTTGTGTGTGTGTGTGTGTGTGTGTGTGTGAGTGTGTGTGTGTGTGTGTGAGAGAGAGAGAGAGAGAGAGAGAGAGAGAGAGAGAGAGAGAGACTGAGATTCTGTAGCTCATCTTATTCAGTGTTAGCCAGTCGCTTTGCTGCAGTGTTGCTACATTCTGCAAAATGAAGGCAACACTTGAAGAGACAATATAAAGTTTTACTATCATATATAGAACTACATGATAAGTAACACTTTGTTGCCACAGTAGCTAGTTGCTTTAGTGTAAATGTTAGCCTGAGTACACAAGAGCTGGGTGCAAAGGTAAGTTTGAAGATAGTACTGTAGTAGTTTGAGTTTTCTCTTTCATCTTTGATTTCCTCATTTTTAAGTCTGAAGACAGCTGCCAGCCTGTTCCTTCCCGTGATGCTTTTGAGGGCACTGAAGCTGAGTGGTTGGCTGCTGCTGGGAGTAGTTGGCACTGTGTTTATCATGCCTTGCTTTTTTCTCCTCTCTTATCTCACCCTTAGATTTTGCTGGAGGAGCTTGCCACTAGTGATCCCAAGTTAGCCCTCACTGGAGTCCCGATAGTACAGTGGCCAAAAAGGGATAAGGTAAGAAACTCTTCTGCTTGATCTTCAAGCCACTTAAGCCTTTCGCTAGCTAATCATTACTATTCCAGGAAAAAAAGGACAACTACTCAGCTTTTGGTACTTTAATACAAACTGACAGAAAATCATTACTCGGTTTTGCCTTCTTAGGTCAAGGTAATTGGCTATTTTTGGAGGTGACTATCTTAACAGAATTCTCGAACTGCAAGGTCTCCTGGATTCAGACGCCAAGTTGTGTATTTGTGACCAAAGTGATCAGCTCCTGTGCTTTTGACCCACTGACTCAGTTATCTTCACAGATATGATTTAAAAGTAGTTAATATAAGTACATACATATTTTAAAGATGAGAATTTTTCTTTATTATATTGGGGCCATACTCTCAGAATTCCCCTTAATTGGGACTTTCTAGTATAGAATTGAAAAGAAAAGAATTGCCGTCTGCTAATGTCAGTTATGAATCTTCATGCTCTTACGAATTTTTAGTACATTTTCTTCTTTTGTGGTTATGTTAAATAAATAATAGTATTCTGATCATGGCCCTGAGTTTAGTAGATAAATTAGACCATTCTTTGGTGTTTCCTAGCTGGTGTTTGCAAAGTCATCACATTCCACGGTGGTTAGACAGAGTAGGACCACTTACTTTTTTTTTTTTTTTTTTTTTTTGTGCCAGGGATCAAACTCAGGACCTTGTGCTTACCAGGCAGGCACTTGTGCCACTAAGCTATATCCCCGGTCCAAAACTACTTACTCCTTCATAGGTAGCAAGTCCCACTTGGCCACAGACTGCCTCAAAACAGTTGTCATTTCTGGCACTTGAGTAGAAAAAGTCTTTTAAGAAATGGTAGGAAATTAAATAAGTAAAAGATGTGATCTTGTCCTTGAAAAGGTCACCAGCAAGGTAAATGCAAGTGCTTACATTATAAACATACATCTAAGAAATCTATTCCATACTTGAGAGATCTATTCCATACTTAAGTGTTAATTGGAGTATCTGCTGTGTACCAGCTCATTTCCTGGGATTCAGAGTAGTAAAGAAATGAACAAGATCAGCTTAACCCTTGAGTAGTTTGCCATCCTATTTATTTTGGAACACATTCTGTGTAGTCAGAATAAGGAAATAATAGAGGGCCCCTGGATGACTGAGTACATGGCACTTCCCCAAAAATCTTCAGGCATTAACAGACCTTACAGTTCTGCAAAATGAAAAGGATGTGGCTGAAGCAGTAAACCAAAGGGCTGGGATAGGGCCTGGCAAATTTTGAAAATTAAGATGGTAAATATTTAGGATTTGGTATGCCAGACAACTATGGCTTCTCTCAGTTCTGCCATCGTAGCATGAATGCAGCCATACACAATACATAAACACATGAGCATGGTTGTATTCTAGTTAAATTTACTTATAGGAAACAGGCAGTGAGCAGATTTGCCCACAGGATATAGTGTTTGCAGAGTTCTGAGCTGGGTATACTGCCATGTAATCTTCTACCCTCTGCAGTCTTAAAGCAATTTGATATGGTTGACCTCACTGCTTTCTCTTTCCAGCTTAAATTCCCAACCCGGCCAAAGGTGCGGGTTCCGACCATCCCTATCACAAAGCCTCACACTATGAAGCCAGCTCCACGGCTAACACCTGTGAGGCCCGCAGCTGCCTCCCCCATTGTGTCAGGAGCCAGGCGGAGACGAGTCCGCTGTCGGAAATGCAAAGCCTGTGTGCAAGGAGAGTGCGGTGTTTGCCACTACTGCAGGGACATGAAGAAGTTTGGGGGACCTGGACGCATGAAACAGTCTTGTGTTCTCCGACAGTGCTTGGCAGTGAGTGATCTGCTGGGTAAAACTGTTGGGGGAGGGGCATAAGTGCCAGAGGGACTATAATATGAGTGGTATAGAAGCAAAAACTGCAGAGCTGAGAAGTTATGCTCTTTGACTTTCTTCATTTTGCCCTTCTCTTTCTGGATTCAGAAAAAAAAGTATCTAGTATTAAAAATAATCTAATCTTTTGGCCTTACCCAATTTTCAAACAAGAGATTAGCATTTGAAGGGCAAGTCATTTTGCCTTCTATCCCTCCTTTAAGTGGACTAGACAGACTTGTGAGCCTAAAAACAAGCCAACTCAAAGTGAATGAGCCTCATTCGGGGTGTGGTGCTGCACCCCTGTAACCCCAATACTGAGGAGGCTGAGGCAGGAAGATTATTGCGAGTTTGAGGCCACCCTGAGCTACAAAGTGAGCTCAAGGCCAGCCTGAACTGCATAGTGAGACCCTGTCTCAAAAAAACAAACTACAAAAAAAAAGTGAGTAAGTCTCTTGGTTTCTGATTCCCAGGCAGTTGAGTCCCCTGATCTTCCCCATTTTTTTCTAGCAGAATCCCATCTCTCTAACCTGTCTCTGTGCTCCCTACATATTTACTAGAAAATTACAAGAATCAAATCTATTATCTTTAAAGGAAAACTGAAACAATAAATGAATGAATGAATGAATGAATGAAAACGGAACTTGGGAAGCTGAGGCAGGAGGATCGTTGCAAGTTTGAGACCAGCATGGGCTACAAAGTGAGCTCAAGGCTAGCCTGAGCTCCATAGCAACACTCTGTCTCCAAAAGATTAATTAAATACATATACATACATACATACATACATACATACTGAAATGATAAAGATTTAAATTTAGTCTTATCTTTGTTCTTTTGTAGCCCAGACTTCCTCACTCAGTCACGTGTTCCCTCTGTGGAGAAGTGGATCAGAATGAAGAGACACAGGACTTTGAGAAGAAACTCATGGAATGCTGTATCTGCAATGAGATTGTTCATCCTGGCTGCCTCCAGGTGAGGAGAGTCGCAACTCATCGAGCAACAGAGGAGTGGGACACCTGTCACAGGAAGCTGCCGCCATCCCTACTACTGTGAACCCTCAGCTCCATGGTCACGTGGTGGAGTAGTCTGAACCTTATTACCTAACACTGAAGGGGTTCTCAGTTTGTATCAGGCTCAGTGCACAGCTGAGCTTTTAAATAATAAGGGAAGCTGGGTGTGGTGGCACACACCTATAATCCCAGCACTTGAGAGGCTGAGGCAAAAGGGTTGCTATAAATTCAAAGCCAGCTCAGGGCACATAGTGAGTTCAAGACCAGCCTGGATTACACAGTGAGACCCTGTCTCCAAAAAAAAGGAAGGGCTGAGCATGGTGGTGTGCATACCTGTAACCTCAGCATTCAAGAGGTTGTGGCAAGAGGATCACTGGGAGTTTGAGGCTAGCCTGATCTATGTAGTGAGACCGCATCACAAAGAACAAAACAGATTTAGTCCCTACCACAATCCTATAAACTACACATGGTTTTATTCCATTTTATAGTTGAGTCACTGGGTTATTAATCTTCGAACCCAAGTAGTCGTAACAATTCAGCTCCCCAAGGTCAGGCCTCACACCATTAGCGAGATAGAATCTGGAGAGGAGACACCAAATTGACACAGATACTTGAAATCAAGTTTTTGTGGGGGGCAGTGTTAAGATAGAGTCTTGCTTTATAGTTCAAGCTGGTCTTACAGGCACTGTGTAGCCCATGCTGGCCTCAAACTCAGGGATCCACTTGCCTCTGCCTCCTGAGTGTTGGCATTACAAGCATGTGCTACCACACCTAGCCTTGAAAGACTTTGTGTACCCTGCATTTGACAAGTAATCAGAATGAGGGTAGCCATTTTGCCGCTTAGCTATTAGTGTCATCTGAAACCAAGTAGCTCTCCATTTTTCTTCCCCTTCCTGTTCTCACCTATGTTAGTGTATAACCAAGGCAGAAGAAACTAACCTGTTTTAATTGTCTTTGCCTATAGATGGATGGAGAGGGTTTGCTTAATGAGGAATTGCCAAATTGCTGGGAGTGTCCAAAGTGTTACCAGGAGGACAGCTCGGAGAAAGCCCAGGTAAAAAGAAAACACACTGACCTTCTTTTATGACAAGAAAAGTAGTCAGCTTGGGAAATTGGCTATACACTTGCCTTTCCAACAGGGCTCACAGGATTTCTGTGAATCAAGAAAGTTATTTTTGCTCTGTTTGATTTTTTTTTTCTTTTGGTTACTTATTGCATTTTTAGTGTGGGTTTTTTGTTGTTGTTGTTGATTAGGTTTAGTTTGATTTGGTTTGGTTTTTGGATTTCTGAATACTGTAGCACTTGGGATCCTTAAATTCCAGAAGTCCTCTTATACTCAGGGGAACTAGAAAGAGGAACCACAGCTGGGCTGTTTAGGGAAATAAGGAATGTAGGCTCTCTGAGGAATGTAACTAGAAGGGATGCAGTGGCCTGAGGTTACCTTAAATACTGAATTCCTGTATTGGAGTTGCCAGTTAAGCAGGTTCACATTTTTTTGTCATCTTCACTTCTGTGGCTTCGCAGAAAGATCTGCCCACCCCAGATGTGTCATTCAAAGGCAGCTTCTCTGCTGAGGATGGGGACCAGGTTCATAACCTTGACCAGGGCAGCTGAGATTGCTGGCCTACTGATCACTAGTAATGTTAACATCTAAAAGGAGTTTGGTTACTCAGGCTGGCAAGTTAAGCCTTCCTAAGGGCACATTACAGGAGGAGGCAGCTGGCCTCATGTCAGTCTTCTAGGGACTCTCCACTAGAGTAGGGTAGGGGGCGTAAGGGAGTTTCTTTAGCTTCTGTTTATTTTTTCCATTTGGGCACTGAGGTAGTTGAAGTGTTAGTTTAAAAGTCTTTGAGGGCAAGGATTTGAAGAGAGTTCTAGTGCTAAAGTTCTCCTTATTCCAATTCCTGGACTAGTGACTTTTACACTTGTAGAAACACCACTGGTGTCGAGTGTTGGCATCCTTGATGCAGCAGATGGGTTGATACATGCTGTTACACTTTTTAATACCTGTATGTTGTAAAAGCCAACAACTAGAAGAAGGTTATTCCTTCCCAACCATGTGACCAAAAAGAGGAGAAAAGGGAACATAGCCCAGAAATACTGGTTAGGGACATGAAGTATCTCCTTGAGGAACATTTGAACTACTGATAGGGTTCCTCCTGGCAGTATTGACTGGGATTTATCACAGCGTAGCCAACGTGGTTTCTGGTGAACACAGGTGTGGCCTTGCGTGGAGTTCCTCACTATAATCTTAAGCAGGTCCCTTGGCAGTGGTGCAGTTTCTCACCAAGATTCTCATTCTGCTTTCTCACATGGGTGGGGAATAGAAGATACAGCTGGGAGAGTCAAGCTGAAATGCTGGAGAGCTGAAAGTCTAAAAGTTGGTGGTTTTTGCTGCTCTTGGTCCCTGCTTCATCATCCAACTGTTACTAGGTGGGCTATTTTCTTCCACCACTAATAAGAAACATAACCACTTGAGTGAAAGAGCTGAATGAGAGGCAAGATTTAATCAAAATGGTTGGACTTTGTGAGGGTAGACTTTAAACAATATTTTTCCCAGGGAATTATCCAAAAGTTGGGACAAGAAATGGATAAGATGGGGTATAGAATCAAGCAGCCCAGATTTGGATCTCACTCCTCTGTACTTGAGCACAAACCTTTTTATCACAGATGGGTTTCCCAAGTGACCCATTTGATGGTTTTTGTTCTATAATCAGTGTTATCTGGTTAAGGCATGAGCTCTGGTACCCATCTTCGCAGAGTCTAAATTGCAGGCTCTAAGGAAATGAGCCCCTCTCAGCAGTGACCAGTCTTCTTTCAGGCTCACCCTGTCAGTTTAGAGGATTTGGGAAAAAGGAAGCACTGATGTTGCTTTTCTGGGCACCTTTTGCAGAAGCGGAAAATGGAAGAAAGTGATGAAGAAGCTGTGCAAGCCAAAGTCCTGCGGCCCCTGCGGAGCTGCGATGAGCCCCTCACACCCCCGCCCCATTCACCCACTTCCATGCTGCAGCTCATCCACGACCCGGCTTCCCCCCGGGGTATGGTGACTCGGTCATCCCCTGGGGCCGGCCCCAGCGACCACCACAGTGCCAGCCGTGATGAGCGCTTCAAACGGCGGCAGTTGCTGCGGCTACAGGCCACAGAGCGCACCATGGTACGGGAAAAGGAGAACAATCCCAGCGGCAAAAAGGAGCTGTCTGAAGTTGAGAAAGCCAAGATCCGGGGATCGTACCTCACTGTCACGCTACAGAGGCCCACCAAAGAGCTCCACGGGACATCCATTGTACCCAAGCTGCAGGCCATCACGGCCTCCTCTGCCAATCTTCGCCATTCCCCCCGTGTGCTAGTACAGCACTGTCCAGCCCGAACCCCCCAGCGTGGGGATGAGGAGGGGCTGGGGGGAGAGGAGGAGGAAGAGGAGGAGGAGGAGGAGGAAGATGACAGTGCAGAGGAGGGGGGTGCAGCCAGGCTGAATGGCCGGGGCAGTTGGGCTCAGGATGGAGACGAAAGCTGGATGCAGCGGGAGGTCTGGATGTCTGTCTTCCGCTACCTCAGCCGCAGAGAACTTTGTGAATGTATGCGAGTGTGCAAGACGTGGTATAAATGGTGAGCAGGGATACAGGGGGTCAAGAATAGGGGCGTTGGGAGTAGGTGGCAGGTCTTGTGTACCAGAATAGAATACAGCTTAGCATTTGAAGGCTTTTCTTCTAGGATCTGTAAGGAGTCAGTGGACTTTGTTTTCAGGCTGTAGGTCCTGAAAAGATATGGCCTATTTGTCTGTAGATGTCATTAGGAGAATTTGACCCTTTGCCTCATCTCCCTCTTCTTCTGTTCCCCAACTCTTTGCTTGGGGAGGGATCTGACTTGGGAGATTGATTTGTATACTGTATCCTAAATCCTCAGTCTTACAGGCTGGAAGTCGTCACACTTACGGTGATCATCAGTTCAACTCATCCTATGCTGATTGAAAATCTCTGATGGGCTAGTCATCTTTTGGTTTTGATGACATAGATGGCTACACCTAAAAACACTCAGAGAAGTGGGCATGCTTCCCAAAGTGGAATTTTAGAAGAAGTTTATAACTGTCCATAGTTTTTAATTCTCAGCCCCTCAAACCTGAACCAGGATTCCTTTTCTCCATCAAGCAGGGTCCACTTATGAAACTTTGTGAGATTTAGTTGTCCTTGCTCATGACATCGATTGTTTCTCCTCAGGTTGAACAGACAGTTAAAAAGGGGGAATCCATAGTGGTGATGAACAAAGAGCTTTCTGTTGGGCATTGTGGGTTTTACCGTAAACCCTAGGATATGTCCCATATATCTGGGTCACACCCTGTTCAGTAGTTCCCAACACGTGGCTTTCTGCTGTGGGCATCTCCCTGTGAACCTGTGAAAAATGCAGATTCTAAACCTGCGTGGTATCGCATACCAATAATCCCAGCACTGGAAAAGACTAAGACAGGAGGATTACAGGTCCAGGCCCAGCCAGCAGCGTAATGATTTAGTAAGACCCATCTCAAAATAAAAAAGGGCTGGGATGTAGCCCAGTGTAAAAGCCCTGGGCTCATTCATCAGTCATGCTCACCGCCCCCCCCTCCAAAAAAAAAGAAAGAAAAAGTACAGATTCTGCGGGACAGGTGTAACAGTGTGCTGTTGAGAGCCCCCCAGGAGATTGTTCTCAAATTTGAACACCCCTCCTGTTCTTTGTTCTGTAGCCAGCAGCTTACTCCTGCCACAGAAATTTGATGTGTCACTGGTAAAATTTTGTCAGCCTCTAAAGACCTATTTTCTACCAATATATGTTTATTTCCCAAGTCAGAATTAATGTGTGATCAACCCAGATTCTCTTAATACTTTTCTTTGTCAAGCTGGTGGGCCTCCCTGGCTTAACCCCTTGGTTTCCAGGCACGTAAGACACTCACTATGTGCTGTTTCCCCACCTGTCAGCCAGACTCAGAGCTGGGCTCAGAGGCAGAAACTGTAAAACACTAAATGAAACCCTGCAGGGTGCAGTGTAGTGTGTGACCTGTGGATTTGTAGATTGCAGTGGAAAGGCAAAATGTCCCTTTCTCTTCTGGACTGGGCTGGCTAGAAAATCTAAGCTCACGCTGACACAGAAACCGAAGGGTGAGGGGAGACCTGATAGAGGAGCCTTTCGGGGCCCTAGGCAGTAATGAGCTTAAAGTGGGGTGTATTGTGGAGGTACAGCTTAGAACCCTGCATCTTGGACAGCCATCTGTAACTCAAGGGAGAGCGGAGCAAGCTGAGTACCTTCAGACAGTGTAAAGTCAGGAATTTGAAAAATTTTCCTTATATACTTTTCAGTAAGAGCTATACTGTTTAATGTAAATTAGAGTTACGCATAGCATGTCACTAACACTTGTGCTGTGTTTTCAACCCCTTCAGAGAAAGTCAGTGTGAACTGTTAGGTTATATTCTATATAACATACAGGTTTGTAAAGTGTCCAGTTGCTGTAGGACAAGAAAGTTTGTGTCACTACTGAGGCACAAAATCCCAAGGTATGATCCTTGTTACTCCTAAACAATATAGGGAAGTGACCCTCACAATGTTGTGCTTTTTCTAAAAGCCTCCAGCAGTCTGTGGTGGGAGCTCCTTTGGCAGGGATATCAAGTTAATGACAGCTAGTTCTCTTTGATTCTGTTAGGTGCTGCGACAAGAGACTTTGGACAAAAATTGACTTGAGTAGGTGTAAGGCCATTGTACCCCAGGCTCTCAGTGGAATCATCAAGAGGCAGCCAGTTAGCCTCGACCTCAGTTGGACCAACATCTCCAAGAAGCAACTGACATGGCTGGTCAATAGGCTCCCAGGTAAGTGAGCTATGTTGTTGGCAGTGCTTCTTAGAATTAATTTAGGATCATTTAGGTCAGCAGTCCCGAGCCATTGTTGCCTTTCTGCTTACAAGGAGATTTCTCTGGGGCCATCACTGGCCCAGTGACTGCACCAGACAGTAAAGAATGGGATCAGGTGCTGGTCTCAGCCCTGTAGGACTCCTCAGCACAGCCACTAAAGGGGAAACTAGAGTCAGATGTGTCTTGATCAACACTTCATAAGCCATTGAACATATTTTGAGGTCTCAGGAAGACAGGAGAAAGTCAACATTGCTCTGGTAGGAGTTAAGCAACCAGTTTAACAACAGGTAGATATAACATAAGATATCAGAGGCCTTTTTGAACTTGATTATTAGAAGGGTATATAGCTCTTCTCTCCCATTAGCTTGAAAATCCATTCACTTTGTTCTGGTCAGCCGGTAATTGAGACTAAATGGGCAAGTAGAGTATATTACTTGTCTCTGTTTCCATTAATTGCAGGACTGAAAGACCTCCTCCTGGCAGGCTGTTCCTGGTCTGCAGTCTCCGCGCTCAGCACCTCCAGCTGCCCCCTTCTCAGGACCCTTGATCTTCGGTGGGCAGTAGGAATTAAGGACCCTCAAATTCGGGACTTGCTGACTCCATCAGCCGATAAACCAGGTAAGCTCTGGGTCTCACTTTTTTGTGTCTTAGGATAGCTTTGGCTTTCCACAGATCTCATCCTCAAAAGCTGAGGTAATCTCAGAATTGAAGTTGTAAAGAAATAAAGGAGTATAAAATGAGAATAGCAAGATGGACTATTAAAAATGTAGGTTAACTATTTACAAGCAGATAATTATCTACACCTGAAGAAGTGAGTCCATTCTGTGGGTCAGTGGAGTTTGGGGCTTGGAGAGGACAAGCCTGAAGAAGTCTCACAAAGCTTCATGGTTGAGGTGGAATGTCAAAAGCTGCTGCCAGGACAGTCTAGAAAAGCATGGAGCTGTGGGTAGGGGAGGAGCATTCCGTACATACTCGTGCACGTGAGGTATAATCTGGCTCTGGGAAGAAAGAAAACTTGTCTTGTTTCCTAGAAACTGCCCCCACATGCTGCTTATTCCCTGAAGGCAGGGTTGGGTGTGGGCAGTTCTGCTAAGGCCTATCAAAGGGGCTTGGCCAGCAAGTAACTGATGCTGCCTGGAGCTTTGGAGCTACATCAGAGAATTAAGAGTTTTGATCTAGGCTCTTTTCTTGTCTGTGCAGGTCAGGACAATCGCAGCAAGCTCCGGAACATGACTGATTTCCGGCTGGCAGGCCTTGACATCACAGATGCCACACTTCGCCTCATCATTCGTCACATGCCCCTCCTGTCTCGACTTGACCTCAGTCACTGCAGCCACCTTACAGATCAGTCCTCCAACCTACTCACGGCTGTCGGGTCTTCCACTCGTTACTCACTCACAGAGCTCAATATGGCAGGTATGCATGCTGCTGCTGTGTTCCATGCCAAAAGGTACTCCTGCCTCCTGGAGGTCTCAGCCCTTTCTAGAACTTAACCAGTAAAAGAGTGATTTAGGGTCAGTTGATTGAGCCATTTCTACTCATTTTAACTACTGGGGAAGGGTGGGAACTAGAATAAGTCAGGTGACCTCACACATGGCCACCATCCAGCTGCAGTTTTTATGTCAATAGTGCTGGGAGTGAGGCAGCAAGAGGGTCTAGTCTCTGAAGCAGGTAGTCATGGGACTAAGTGTTTTTATTTAGCATTTTGGGGAAAGATGGCTAGGGGAACTGAATTGTAGGGGAGGACATCTGTGGCAGTGTGTTGGTGACCTCTGACTTACTGGCCACTTTGCCTACAGGTTGCAATAAACTGACAGATCAGACCCTGATCTACCTACGACGCATTGCAAATGTCACCCTGATTGACCTTCGAGGATGCAAGCAGATCACTCGAAAAGCCTGCGAGCACTTCATCTCAGACTTGTCCATCAACAGCCTCTACTGCCTGTCTGATGAGAAGCTGATACAGAAGATTAGCTAAGACACGCCCAGCCTGAACTGAACAGGAAATGGATCTTCCCTAGCCTCCCCACTGAGGAGAGCCTCTCCCCGACCCTGCACGGGCTCTGAGGCCAGCGTCACACTCCCTCTCTGCTCTTCTGTCCCTGAGCCCTTCTCCCACAGGTGGGATAGAGAGGGTGGACGACACCAGGCTTACCTCCCTGCTCCTGTCCCTCCCAAGGAAAAGGGAGTAGCAGTTGATGTGAGGGGAAGGAAAGCACAGGCTGTGCTGTCACAGTGCCTGCTCACTTACTCACCTGCCAGGAGGCTGGGCTCTCCATCTGGGGAATTCGTGCAACTTTCCCTTGCACCAGGTCCTGGGTCCCTCCCCACCCGTGGCCCCAGCAGTGCCTGGCTCAGAGCAGACTCCAGGGAAGAAAACAGTCCTGCCTCCATGGCCAGGTTTTCCTTGTGTCCAGTGCATGTCTCTCCTCTGTCACACTCTCCCGGCTTCTGCAGGAGGGGCCAGCAGCCCCAGGAATGCCAGGCCCAGCAGATCCCACTGGTGCTGTTGATGTCCAAAGCCTTGCGCCCACGTCTGTGCTCGCCCTCCTTTCCTCTCCCTGGGGCTTGATGCTGTCCAGCGTTCATGCTCATTCATGTAATAGTGTACCCTTCCTTCCCTCCAGCCCCTGACTTTCCTACTAGTCTCCCTGAGTTCCTTGTTGCACTTATTGGGGTTGATGCCCTTCAGGGGAGCTGGAACTGTACCCCAGGAACATCCCCATTTCATTGCTACCCAAGCAAATTCTGAGACAGGCACCAATTATTTGTTTCCCCTCTTTCTTGCCTCCCACTGACTGCCCTTTTCTACGTGTCCTCCTTCCTGCCTAAAGAGGGCTTTCCCAGGATGCATGTCCTCGGAGGGAGCAGCCTTTCTCCCCCGCCAGGTGAGGGGAACAGAGGACTGGCTGAATCCCCACCTCCCTCCAGGCCTCTGTTTAGTGTGGCCCCCAAGAGCCCAGGCCTGTGCATTGCCCCAGCAGCTCACTGACCTGGTGCCTTTCAAGGGTCACGGGTTCCTTCTTGGAAGCCAGTCACCTGCCCTCTGCCCAAAGCCGTGGAAGGGGGTGTGCATGTGCCTCTGTGTGTGTGGCTGAGTATGCTGAGAGAGAGAGAGAGAGAGAGAGAGAGAGAGAGAGAGAGAGAGAGAGAGTGTGTGTGTGTGTGTGTGTGTGTGTGTGTGTGTGTGTGGAGGAAGGGAGGGGAGTGAGTCTCCCACACCACCACCCTTTGTCAAGCCCCATCAGCTGCCCCCTTTTACTTTGCATTGAATGGTCTGTCCAAAGATCCTCTCTCTAGGGCAGCAGAGAGCTTTTTGCACTTTAAAAAAAAAAAGAAGAAAGGTCGGAATTTCTTTGGGGTCAATATTTAAGTGTATGAGGAGATGCTCAATAGCAGCAGCCTGTGGCAAAAGCTAAGTGATAGACGCAAATTTGCACTCTGCTCCCCATCTTTAAGGAGATTGATAGCACAACCTTGCCCTGCCTTCTTGTTCTCCAGCCTCATCCCTTCCTGGTCCCTTTCCTATAGCCCAGTCTCAGGCTTTCCTCCTCTTAAACCTACAGTGGGGAGGGGACCGAGCCAGGCAACAGGGCTCTGAAGTGTGAGCCACCCTAAGGAGAGACGTCAACTGCACCCTTGCCACTGCCAAAGCAATAGAGGCAGAGGGCCCCCCTCTTTGCCACCTCTCCCAGCTTTGACCCTGGCATTAACCGACCTTCTTAGAGGAAACTGGGTCCTGGTAGGGGGTGGCACTGTATCTGTTTCTTCCAATCTGCTGATTCTTTTGACTGCACCTTAATAACAGCAGTCTGCTCCCGTGACCCTCTGCCCCTTCATTGGTCTGTAGGCCCCAGCAGTCTGGGGCTAAAACGTTGAGGAAATGCCAGTGACTTATTCCAGAGTGCCTCAGTTACGGGAACTGATCTGTAAAGAACCCTGGGTATTGAGCAAAAACCTTATGAATATTATTGTTAATGACCTGTAATTGGAAGCTTCCTGCCTTTTTTTTTTTCGGTTGCTCCTGTGGAAAATACTGAAGATTAAGTTCTGTTATGTTTTCTTTTTATAAAAGGGGAGGTGGAGAGACCCCTTCAAGAGCAGGGATTGTGCCGGGAGAGTGCCTCTGACTTTGGGACATTTCATCCGCAGAAATTTCCAAGCTGATAGTTTGTTTGAGGTTTTGGATTTTATGTTTGATTTTTGGTTTGGAAAAACAAGCATTTTTACCGTGCACGTGAATTGGTCAGCAAAAAAAGGGAGCCCAAGATGGCAGCAGATGGACCAGTGCCCTTGTTGGGTTTTACTTTTCATTGGGACTGAGGAGAACATGGTTTTTAGAGGTGAGGGTTGGTCCACATCGAGGAGAGAAGTATCTGTTTGGGGACAGAGGAACCCGGGAGTTCCATCACCTTCCTGCATCTGCTCTTAGCTGCAGGCTTGCCAGGAGAGCCTGCCCTCCTCAGATTGCAGGACCAGACCTCTGCCTACATCTTTCCAAGCACCGGGGCAAAAAACCACAAAGGAAAGGAAGAAAATTTATATATATATAAATATATATATATATAATATAAAAATCACTTGGTGATTAAAAAATAACTGCTCCATAAATAAAACTCCTAAAGTCACTATGTTTAAAGGATTTCATTGTGTTTTTTGTTTTATGGGAAAATATTGTAAATATATATTTTTTGTTGCTGATTTAGAGTCAATCTCCAATGTTGTGCTAAAAATTTTAAATTAAATGTAAGCATTATGGGGTGAGTCTTAACGCTATCTCACTTGACACATTAGGGTTATTCTGGGCCAGGGAAGGAGGGAAGCTAGTTGGACTTTTTTTTCTAAAAGTTCTCCACTATGGGTTTTAGAAAGAGCAAGAACATCTTCCCTCTGATACGTGGAAATGGGAGATATTTGTGTAATAAAATTTTTAAAAGACAAAAAAATAGCCTCCAATGGGAAATATTTTGATTTGGGCTTTGTTTTTTTGTTTTGTTTTTGTTTTTAAATAAAAAGGCTTTAAAAACAAAAGCTGCCCCTTTTCTGTTTTGATGTTGTGTGCGTGTGAGGAAGCTAGGTCATGTGGGTCAGGAGCTGACAGCCAAGACCTGGAGTACTGGGCCCAGGGCTCGGCAGAAGTGGCAAGCAAGCCTGCGGCCCCCAGGCAGTATGAGTCTCTTTGTTAGCTTTTGTTGTTGCAGTATCAAAAGGTGCCACTTGCTTCTAGAACCACCATGTGTCTCATTTCAAGGCAAACTTTTTTGTTTGTCTGAGACGGGATCTCACTAAGTTCCCAGGCTGGCTTCAAACTTGGAATCAAGCCTGAGTCGCTTTCAGGCATATTCTACCACACCTGGTGTGAAAAACTTTCTAATGGGTTAAATGTTAAGATCAACTGATCCATCCCACTTTACCCCTAAAAATGGCAGTATTTAGAGCACCCTATAGTCATTCGTGAGAGCTGGAAGGGACCCCAGAGGTGTTTTCCTGAGAACGGGCCAGGCATTTCTGATCATGAACCCCAACAGAGTAAAGCTCTGTGTGCCTCCTTGAGGGCAGTGCCTGCTCCTGAGCTGAGCAGTTGGGCCACAATTGGCGTATTCCCCCATCTCGTCCCTATGATTAGCATGTATCATTTGGCATGTTTAGAACTACCTTCCAGCCACTTAAGTGTTGTGAGAGAGCTGGGTAGGTGCTCCTTACCCAAGTACCATGTCCTGGGAGGACCAAAGTCCCACCTAGGGATTCTTTAGCAGGGGTTGGTCACACCCCTCGGGAAAATTGGCAGATCCCTGTTAACCCTACTCCCCTAGACTGACAGGGCTGGTCAGATGTTGGTTTCCTGACGACGGGTATGGATGTAGCTGTGTTTCAATACCATGAAGGAAGAGTCAATTTTGCCTCCCCAGTATCTCAAACCCTCAGCCTCTTGTCATCTCTGTCACCCTGGTGGAAGCCATATATAGCAACAACTATAGCAACAACTCAAGTGCCTCCCACCTTCAGTCCAACCTATCTCCACACTGGCAGCCAGAACATTTCTCTTGAAAGATCTGAGTATTTATTTCCCTTGCTTAAAATGTCAGTGTATTCAATCTCAGGGTAAAGTCTCAGCATGACCCATGGGGCTGCCAAGCCCTTAGTCTTTGTCATTCACCTTTGAACCTGCTTCTGTCCTCTGACAGCTGACCTCAGCTCTGCCATCTCTGGGCCTTTGCTTGACCTGTTCCCTGTGCGTGGCAGACCTTCCTCGATTTGAGGAAGTCATCTCCCACTGCTGAAGACTGGATGCTCACAGTGTCTTCCGGAGTCTTCTCAGGTCACTGTCCCCACTTGGCTCAGAAACTCCATAGGACAGAGCTGAGTGTGTACCATGCATCATTCTCGCCTGGCACCTAGACAGCTTGGCACATAACAGCCTCAGGAAACTGAGCAAGCGTTCCCAGCAGCTCATTCATACATAGAGGCCCTTCCCTCCAAATTAATTTGCATGTTCATCACTGCTCCATATCTCCCCTCTCCCCAGGCTGGCCTTCAACCTCTTGTCTCAAGCTCCCAAGTAGCCAGGATTACAGGGGTATGCCACTGTATCTGTCTTTCCTTCTAGCTTGTGTGGGTACTACTTGTCTCTGGTGGGGAAGGGAGGCTTTTTTCTCTTTTTTCAGTATTGATAATTGAACCCAAGGCATTTGCACTGAGCTACATTCTCACCCAGCCATTATTTTGAAATAGGGTCTCAATAAGTTGGGTAAGCTGGGCTCAAACTTGTAACCCTTTCTCAATCTCCCAGAGTGCTAGAATCACAGGCATGCACTAATGTACTTACCTAGAGCCCATTTCTTATCTAACCAGCATTCAGCTAGGAATTAATCTTTCTCTGGCATACACACAAATCTTCCAAAACCCTCCAGGAATGTCTAAATTCAGAATACACTCATCCTGCCCCCAGCACCTGTAAAGTAGGAAGTACCATGGTAAGCGGGTGCCTCTACCTAAGAGGACTTGAACTGGGTACCTTTGCAGTCCCCAGGCTTGCAGTGTTTCATGTTAGGCTGTGTCACCCCCACAAGTTCTCCCTTCAAATCTGAACACTGCCTTCATAGGCAACATAGTTTTAATTTTGTTTTTGTTTGAGACAAGGTCTCACTATGTAGTCCAGGCTGGCTTTGAACTCACTATGTAACCCAGGCTGGCCTTGAACTTGCAGCAGTCTGAGTGCTGGGATTACAGGTGTGTGCCACCATACCCAGCCTATAGGCAACACAGTAACAATAGCTGACACCTGCTGGGCCTATGTGGTAGCCACTGTTCTCAGCATTTCACAGATAGTAACTCAACAGCAGTCTCACAACAACCTTACTCTCTCCTACTTAAGATGAGAAACAGCTATGAACATTGAACAGTTAGCCCAAAGTAACTTGGCTAGTTAAACCCAGACTGGCTCTCCAACCTCTCTGCATACATGTGATGTTGATGTCCTATCCTGCTCACACTCCCGCCCTATGAGGCAGCTGTCTTCATCTAGGTGACAAAGCCAAGGTTTAGAAGGTAAAGTGTGGATCTGAAGGCAGTGGCAGGGCTGGGACTCTGCAGCCTCCCATCCCTTGCCCACTCTATTCCCCAGTGCACTTCCAATTGCCTTGAAGCCAGGGTAGCCTTAGCCAGCTCCCCCAACCCCTGCATCTGCCCAGGAGCAGGGATATACAGAAATCCCCTGATCCTGATTATAACAAAAGATGCACTTGAGGGGGGTAATTGGCAGGTCCAACTTGGTAAACAAGTGCCTTGTGCAGTATTCACACAGGGTCCTGTATGCCAAAAGGCTCAAACTTAGTTGCATGATTTATTCTAAAATAAATTCTAAAATTCTCAATTTTTGAAAAAGGGGTCAAGGGTTTTTATTTTGCACAGGGACCTGCAAATGAAGAAGTGTAGCTTGGGTGACCAGCAGCAGCATGGGCCTGGTACTCACTGGCTTATCCTCCTCTCGCCACCTTTCAGGCCACAGCTCTGGGAGCCCAGGCCAGGGAAGAAACGTCGGTGCCAACAAGGGAATCAACATGCCACGGGACACCCAGTTTGACCCTCGACCCCAGGCTGTGGCCTGGCCCCTACCTCCCCTCCCCACTTGGCTCGCCTTCAGAAGCCCAGGGGCCCTGGGAGCTCCAGCTGCTGACCTCAAAGTGCACCATGTGGGAGCCAGCAGAGCAGACAGGCACAAGGAGAGGCAGCACTCTGCAAGACCCAGAGAAGAAAAGCAAAGAAAAGGGGTAGAGGGAAAACAAAAATGAAAGAAAAGAAACCTCGGGAGATGCTCAGGGGAAAACACAAGCAAGGGCCACCCAAGAGACTCCAGTGTGACAGCAGCCACTCAGCAGGCCTTCGCACCTAGCCCATTGCTTCACCTGCCTCGTCTCCATCCTCCAAACAAATGCGGCGAGGCTAGACTCAGAAGTTAAGTAACTTGTCTAAGGCACGCAGCAACTTAGTAGAAGGCAGCGCTGAGGTCTTTTCCGTCACACACACACACACACACACACACACACACACACACACACACACACAGAGTGAGTACCAAGTAGCTACGCTGTGGGGACTACGAGACCGTGAGCCGGAAACTCACGGGCCAGTTGGGAGTTCCAAAGTGCAAAGCGACAGCAGATAACCCAGCGGGCTTCAGGGAGGGGCTGAGCGGAAGGTGCCAGGACACGTGAGCATTGGGCACAGGTCCAGGGTGGGCGGGATCCAGGACGGAGGAGGGATGTGGGGGTGGCCTACGTCCACAACAAGGCTGGGAGGCAGAAGAGGAGACTGCATCCCCGGCTGTGTGCACTATGTGACCCCTTCTGAGAGTTCCCTGTGAGGCGCTGCACTAGAGCAGCGGGTCATGAGAACCCAGGGATCCTGAAGCCCTGACAGGTCCTTATACTCTACAAGGGAGGGAGCAAAGGACCCGGGTCGAGATGATGTGGTAGCCTCCTTGACTCTCAGGTCCCTTTCCTTCCCCTAGAGCCTCCTCATTGGCTGCTCCAAAGGCCCGGAAAACCCTTTCCTTACTCATACCTCACCTGGTTCCCTTGGAAAAACGCCTTTCCTCAGAGGCTTACCTGACTTCACCTGAGGCTCTTCTGGCTCTTATAACTAGTTTCAGGCTCCATAGGAAAGTTCAGAACATTAAATGAGGTCGGTTGGGCTGCAGGCCAGCACCCTGCATACAGTGAGAATTCAATAAATGTCAGTAGTTATTATTATGCCTAGTCTGCTCCTGAGTTCATATCTCTCTCTTCCTGTGTTGGATTCCCCAAGACCAAGTACTAGTGCCAGGCACATGGGAGGAGCCCAAGAAACATCAAATTGATGAGTGAATAAAGAACTCCCAGTAGCCCAGCCAGAGGTTACTGGTGTCTGGGCACCTGATGCAAGGAGGTGCTGTTCATGTGAAGGAACAGTTTCTCCAGGTCAGGCCAGCACGTGGCTGGGGATGGCCCCAAGCCTCCCCCACTACCTTTCAAAGGCCAAAACCGAGAGAGGAGAGGACTCAGCAGGAGAGTCAGCACTCCTGGGCCTTGGTGTGAGGCAGTCTTCCCAGTCATAAGCACACCATGTCATGATCAAGACTTGGCCCAGCCTGTCCACCCTTCCCCTAACCTCTCCTGAGTGCTTCTGCCTCCTGCAGTGTGGCTGTTGCCATCTCGGTTAGAGATAAACGTTTAGGGATCTTCCCCACCAGACTGGACGAACACAAGTCCTATTTCTCTTTGCACTCCTAACGCTGTGGCAGGCCCCGTGCCGATGATACGGGATACCACAGTGACAAACAGGGACACCAAAGAAGAGCCCTGTGAGCAGGATGAGTGAGAGCCTGCCATGTGGGAGTGGAGGAGGTGGGCAGTCCGGGCAAGAACTGACCAAGGTGCAGACATGGAAATGGACTGGGCTAGTTCCAGTGGCAGAAGGAAGGCCAGGGAGACTGGAACCAGAGGGGCAGAAGGTGCTGAATTAGAGGCCATCGGGGTCATGCTGTGTAAGTCTTCAGGCCGGGGAGGAAGGTTGTAGCCCACCCTAAGTGCAGGGGCAGAGGCTGTCATTGAAGGTGGGGTTAATTCATACCTGTGAAAGCTCTACTGAAGGGAGGCAGGGAGCCCAGAAGGAGCCTAGTGCAAGCATCCAGGCAAAAGGTGGAGGCTGAGACCAGGCTGTAGCACAGCACATGGAGGAGGCAGGGCATACTTCAGACATAGACAGCTATAGCACTGATGACAGCAGGTGTGTGTATGTGGGGACTGGGGACAGGCGAGGGAAGAGGGGAATGGAAGAAGACTCCTAGGATTTTGGAAAATGGAGGATCCACAGCTGAAATAGGGAGGCGAGAGAGAGGAGCAGGTTGGACAGGGGCTGAGTGGTGGGAGCAGGAGCTCTGTGTGGGCTGTGCTACGTTTGCAACACCTATTAGTCACTAATGGAGATGCAAAGCAGCGATACGTCCACAAGCTGCCAGCTGTGCCGACATGGGCCTCCTCTCCCCTTTGCACTCCAGCACCCTGGCCAGAGACCAGCAAATCTGGGCACCAGATGAAGAAGGTTGGTGAGAGAAAGATTAAAACTGGCCGGAAAGGATTAAAGTCGGCTTTCCCAGACCACCAGAGGGCAGCACTATCTCAAAGACCAGTCTCCCCAGGGCCAGAGTCTTCCACTGTCATCTCCAAGCCTAGGGCTTCCAGGAGCTCTGCTCCCAGGAGTGGGGCGGGGGAATGGGGTTGGAAACCAGCTCTGTGGAGGAGTCCCAGCTTCAGGCCTGGCCAGAGCTGCGGGTCAGGCTTTGGATGGAACAGCCCACCTGCGGTTTCCAAATAGTGGGAGGGAAGATGACTTTTTGGAACAGGATGGCTGGGATTTCTGAACCACACGAAGACTCCGGTGACAAGTTCATCAGGCAGAATTTTTTAAAATAGGAAAACCCAAGCTAGCATGTTGCTGTACTCATAGTCCCAAAGAGTCAAGGCAGGGAGTGGGGAGAGGAGGTTAGCAGCCTCTGTCTTTGGTATCTGATCTTTTTCTGCCTCAAATTCTAAGTGCTCCATGAGTTCATTCACTTGGTCCCCTACTCATTCATTTATTGATTCCTTCATCAGATACTGGCTAATGGCTTTCTGAGTCTGGTCCTCTAGTGGACACCGTGCAGGAGATGAACCAGGTAGTATCCATTACAGGGGGCTTAGAGGGCTGTTCTTGGTCCCAAGCAGGCAGTGACTATATCAGACCTGCATCTTAGAAAGGCATCTCCGGCCACAGCTGAATCAGGGCAATGGCCATGGGAATCCTGAGACATGGATGGGTCAAGATTCTCAGGAGGCCAGACGGGACTGTGGTGATAAACTAGGGAAGGGAGAAGTTGAGGAAAGTCAAGGAGGAGAAGCCTGGAGTTTTGATTTGGCCAGCTGGGTGGGAGGGTGGTGTCACCTACCAAGTAGACCTCAGCATGTCAAATTTGCTCTGCTTCTAGGTGCTGCCAATCTGAGAAGCTAGTCTAGAAGTGAACAGGGAAGGGAGTTTCTCTGATTTGCAAAATGGTCCTGGATACTGGCCCATGAGCTGGCATGAGGACTGAATTGTATGTCTAGGGGTGGGGGAGGGTTGAGCTGTGCCATCTTGGAAAGCAGAGAGGTACTCAGAGAGGGGCATGTTGAGATGGGAGTTCTGCCTTGAAACACCCAGGTTTTTCCCCTCTGGATGGGGTCTCTGCAGGGTGAGTTCCCCTTGCCCAGCAATATTGAGACCCCTGTAATCTCCTCAGAGAGGTTTGACACCCCACACACTGTGAAATCATCAGGAATGAGCTTCCAGATGGGACAGGGTGCAGGGAAGGAAGTTGAGCCAAGCGTGCTGGACAAGAACCTTGGTCCTGAGTGGGAGGCCAGGAGCCAGGACAGGCTGGAGCAGAAGGGGAGGCGCAGGGACAGGGTACACTGGAGTCTCATTGCACTTGTTAGGTCCCAGGTTCTTGCTGATCTGTTCTGTGTCCCAGGCTGGATGTTCGAAATTCTGGATGTTGGTCTGGAGTTGATGGTCCAAGTCCAGGTCGGGGCCTGTCTGTAACTCCAGGTGGTCGGGGTCAGGCACTGGAAGCAAGGTGGGGTTAGTAACCAGGATGAGATCAAGGTCTTGGCCTGCTGGAGGTCTGGGGTCAGTGTTAAAGTCTGGGTGTGCATTCCGAGCTGTGATCTGATGTCATAGTCATAGTCTGTGGTGGTGCTCCAAGGTCTCAGCTCAGGGTCCCATTTGGCATATGAAGTCAGGATCTTCATCCAAGGACTGGTGTCAGGTCCTGGGTGGACAGTGGTGTCCAAGGTCAGGGAGCCAGGGATTATAGCCAGAGACTGAGAGCCAAGTTCCAGGATCACGTTCTGAAGTTTGAGTCTAGGGTCACTGGACAATGTCCAGGATCCATGTGATCCAGGGCTGGTGTTGGCACCAGGAGTCTGATTTTGAAGCTTGGGATCCAGAGATGTGACTCCGAGGTTGTAGCTACAATCTGGGTCTAGGGCGTCTTCGGCCCAGAGCTCCTGTCGTGTTCTAGGTCCGAGGTGGACAGCCGAGGTCACGGTCAGGCTCTGAGATTACGGTTCCACATCTGGGTCGGGTCCCAGGTCTTAGTGGCGCCCCACGAGTTCCGCCCGCTAGTGCTCCGGCCCCCGCCTGCACGGCCTCCAGGGGGCGCCGCTGCTCGTCAGCGCTGCCCGCCCGGCTCGGCCCCTCGCCGGCTCGCTGGCGCTGTGCGCGGCAGGCGGGGCCGGAGGCGGCGGGCGGCGGCGGCGGCGGCGGCGGCGGCGGCGGCGGCGGCGGCGGCGGCGGCGCCCCGACTGCAGTCCCGGCGGGAGCGGAGTGCGAGCCGGGGCCAGGCCCGAGCCGGCGCCATGGGGCGGCGCCGCCTGTGAGCGGCGGCGAACGGAGCCGCGGGCGCCGAGTGAGGCGGGCAAGAGCGGGCAGGCGGACGGCGACGGCGCCGAGGCCGAGGAGCCGCGCGGCCGGGTCGGGCCGAGCCGAGGGAGCGGGAGCAGAGCGGAGCCTCCGGCGGCGGCGGGAGGAGGAGCAGCGCCGCCGCCGCCAAGATGGCGGACCTGGAGGCGGTACTGGCCGATGTGAGCTACCTGATGGCCATGGAGAAGAGCAAGGCCACGCCGGCCGCGCGCGCCAGCAAGAAGATCCTGCTCCCCGAGCCCAGGTGAGTCGCCCCGCGCCGCGACCCTTGTCCGCGCCGGCGCCCCTGGCGCCCAGCCCCGCGCGCCGCCTGGTTGTCCGGCGCCCGCCCTCACGACCCCCTGCCCCGCAGCCCCAAGCCCCGCGCGCCCCAACTCGAGGGCGCCGGCCGCACTGCTCCGGCCGCTCTGCCGCTTCCTACTTCCCACTCGGCTGGCCTGATCGCTGTCAGCCCCTGGCTCCTGCCTTCTCCCTCAGGGGCCCGGCGCTGTCCTTCCTTCTCACGGTCGGGAGAAGGTTCCCTCTAAGGGGTCTGCCTTTATTTACTCCTTATGTCTGACTGTATCACCTGTTCTGCCGCCTCTGCTTCCAGCGCCACCCGTGGGGAGTCCAGTCCTCCCATCCACTTCCCTCCAGTCTGCACTTGGGTGAGGCTTCGAGAGGAAGAGTCGCCTGGACTCTTGCCCTCCCCTCTGGTGGGGTCACTGCACCAAGGTTGGGTTGAGAGTGCTTTCAGGGTGCTAATGCCACGGGGGTCACAGAGGAGGGTGCCACTGCTTGGAGTGGGAGGGGAGCGGCGCTCAGGTGAAGGGAGCTCCCCCTGACTACCCTGGCTGTAGTGCCCTGTGGGCTCTTGACCAGGTGACATCCCAGCACACCTGCAACAGCTGGAACGAGGCTGCCGCCTTTCTATTAGACAACTGTTGTCATCACACCTGGTATCAAAGTTTAAACTGTTCAGGATGTCAGGGCAGAGGCACACAGGATGTGAGTGATAGCTGGGGCTGGTCCCACATTTTATGGCTGATAGATGGAGCGAGCTCCCATTGTCTGAGCCGAACATCGGCCTAGGGGGTGAGGACAGGTGTGGTTTTCTGCCCTGGAACAGCTGAGAAAGCCAAAGCCCCAGAAGTGACCGGCTTTCCCACTGTTACTCGGGTAATCCAAGGTTGTGCCTGGCCTCCACCGCAGGGCTTTTAGCTTCTAGTTCCGAATTTTATCCACTACTTTGCCTGAACCGGGGCCTGGATGTCTGCATCTGTGAGAGCAGATGTGCCCACCCACCAGGATCCCAAGGCCAATCCCAGCAGCTCCTTGTGCATGCCTGAGAGTTGCCAGCTGGTGCCCCAATGGGCTGGAACCTAGGCCTGCCCTCCCTGCCATGATCTTGTTATGGGACTTTGGGCAAGTCCCTTCCCATTTCTAGGCCTGGGTTTTCAGGTCTATGAACGGTGGATGGTGTAAAATTAGGGCTGTGACTGTGGTGTCCTCAGCTTTGAAGCAAGGCTAGCAGCTGCAAGGGTGCACTGCCTGGCTTTCACCACCCCCCTCCACCTTGCCTGCTAGATGGGTTTCAGATTGACTGAATACTAAGCCTGGGAGAAGAAAATTGGTCTGTGTTTTGCAAAGGCCGTTGGGGCCCTTTTTTTCCCTAAGACATTTGCAATCAGATTTCTCAAAACAGGAACCAGACAGACTGTCAGCTGGGGCCATTCAGGGAGCAATGACAGTTAGGACAAAAATGAGTTCAGAAATGACAAAGCTATGAGGGAGGAAACACGAAGGGAATTAACCTCTAGGGCACCAAACAACTGTCCTTGGTGGCTGCAGCCTGGAGACACCCCCCCTCTGCAGGTGGGAGCTCTGTGGTGTGGCCTTTTCTGGAACTCCCTGCGTTTGGGTGATCTTTCCCCAGAATGCAGCACTCTGACAGGCCCCGCCTTGCGCAGGTGTGTTAGAACTCTGAGAAACAAGCCCTTCCTCTTTCCCTGGACCCTTTCCACCCATGATAGTGATAATGAGATAGCAATAAGAATAGAAATTATAATAATTCATTATTTATTTTGACATCTGTCCTCTCAGTTGATCCAAAAGCCAGCCTGTGAAGTTGGCAAGGCCATGCTTGGCCTTGTAGTAGTTGCTTAAGAAATATCAAGGCCAAGTAATGTCTCCTGTAATCTTGAGCAGAAACTAAGTGAGCTCGAAGTTTTAGGGGGAACAGCAGGCATCACAGGTTTTCCTACAGGGTCATCATTAACAGCATAGCACTGAGCAAATGGCCCACATCTGTGAATGGCCTGACAGTGATGGCAAACCTTTTAGAGTGTCCAGTGATAACAAACACTCTCCTGTGGCGTGTTGTGCCATAGGTTCGCCACCACTGGGCCTCCACTACTGAGCATGGATGTGCTAAGGCCAAGGAAGGACCTTGAGCTGCCCTGCAGCACTGGACTAGCCCCGGAGGTCAAGCTTCTTGCTCTGGAGAATAAGCCACCCTTTATGCTAGGCCTTTCATGTACTCCTTGGGTCAGATACCTGCTGCCCTTGACAAAGTTGACTGTGATTGTTCCATGCATCCACCTAGTCCTTACAGTTTGCAAAATGCCTTTTACTCCATTTTGTGCTTTTCACAACTAGGGAAAGCAGGCCCAGCTTCCCCACTAATGGTCAAAGCCCTGAGGCTCAGAGAGAGGATGGGACTCCTCTTGGTCACAGAGGGGATCTGGGATTGCAACTCTGGTCCGCAGAGCCCAGGCCAGTACCCACCTCTGTACACCTCTGCTCTCACCCATGGGACTCAAGTGGTAGCCCGGAAGCAGTAGGGCAGCCCTTGGCCTCACCAGCTGTCACAGTTCACAAGGCCCAGTCTCCTCCCTGCTGACTGAAACAGCCAGAGTTCCCCAGCAAAGCTCATGTTCGTGGGGAGTTCACCACACCAGGGTCAGATACGGAGGTTGTGCCTTCCTGTTCCCACAGGTCAGGGAGAAAGACCGGGATTTGTGCCCCTGACAGAAGCTTTTCCCACTGTGGAGTGGTCCATCTTGGCAGCCTCCCCATGGATGGCACCCAGGGTTGTAACTTGGCTGAGAGCTGGGGCTGGCATCACAGCCCTGACTTCCCAGGCCTGGGGAACAGGAGTAGTTGGGCAGAGTGCCACTTTGACTTGGCACAGGGGCCTCCCCTTCTGTTACCCATAGAATCCAAGGAAACAGTCCCATTTGCTGACCTCTTTGTAGGAGGCAGTATCGTGTAGGTGGAAGACAGGAGACCCGGCTCCTTGTCCCTCTGCAACACCTGCTCACGTGGGACCCAGGTGGGTCCCTCATCTTGTCTAGGCCTGCCTCATTTTCTGCCTGGGTAAAAAAGAGGAGTCTTCCCTTCACGGATGACCTCCCCATGTTCCCCCACCAGCCCTCCAGGGCTGCAGTCTGGCCTCACCCTGCAGGAGCTACCACCTCTTTTTTCCCAGCAGCAGCCGCAGCAGCCAGCTTGTAATTATCATCATTTGCCTAATATGACCACTGAGGCCTCATGTAATTAATCTCGGGGCTCCTGGTTGAGGAACCCTGCCTGGGCGGTCTCAGGAGGTGCCCCTGCCCTCCCTGATGACCGTGGTAGTCCCAGTAGCAGCATGAGGGAGCTGTGTGCTTCTTGCAGCCTTCAGGTCCCTTGGCTATTTCGAGGTCCCTCCCCCACCACGCGCTTCCTCCCGCTGCCCCTCTCTGGCTTCCCTGTCTCCCCAGACCCTGTCACTCTTCCTCCACTGCTGCTACTTCGTTCCTGTTAACTCCTTGCAGCCAGCACTTCCTGCCTCCATCTGTGGGGGAAGGGGCACAGGGAAAGCTTTGCCCGTCCTCCTCCCACAGCTTCTCCATCCCCAGCAGATACCCAGGGTGAAAAAGAAGCTTCCAGCTTCTGTCTCTTGCCCAGCACTTTCCACTCCGGGAGTGATATTCTCCCCCTCCTGCCCCTAAAAACAAGACTTATCTTTTTTGCAGTCACTCCCTTTGGGCCTTTGAAGCTGCCCTGTAAGCCCAGGAATGGGTCTCTGGGTTGCCTTTTCCCATCTGTCCTCCTTTCCAGAGCTGAAGCTTTCGTGGCTTTGCCATTAAGTCGCTCACTTCCCCGCTGTTCCCTCAGTAAATGGATTTGAAGGGAGTGTGAGCATTACAGGTCGGGATCCGTGCATGGGAATCTGGGCTCTGTCAACCAGGGAATGATGTGTCCTATTAATGCACAGTCAATCCCTAGTAGTAAATTCCTGGTGACGTCAGGTGCAGGCACGCTCCGCTCTGCAGCAGTGTTTCCTCCCGGTGTCTTGGTCGCTGTGCAAAGAGGGCTCGGCCCTGGGAGCCCAGTGGGCTTGGGTACATTCAGACCCCATGTACGTGGCTGTTACTCCGTGGATATTATGGAACAGACAGTGGGAGCATGTGATGGCCTGAGAATGTCTCAGCCTCCACCCTATGTGGCCTTTCCTCCTGGGCCTTTCTCTGCTCCCCACTGGCTCCCAAGGTCCATTTTCTCTGGACAGAGTTGTGCTCAAGTTATTTCTAGTCTATTTTGAATGAGATCCTGAAAGTGAGGGGTTTGGCTGCAGCTTTTTTCTAAAACATCTTTGTCTCTACACTGCTGCTCACTGCAGTGGGTGAGCCGCAGTGGTGGGCGTCTGGCAGTGGTGGGAGTGGGGACAGTGCTCCGATGCTGGAAGCTGAACTGGACTTGGGGTGGGGAGACCTGCAGGCAAGGAGCTCTGGGGGTCTGTCCTGGTAAGTGCAGCAGGGAGGCAGATTGTGATCTCTGAAGCAGCAGTGAGGTGCAGTGCAGGGTGTGGGTGCTCACAGCATACTCATTGACATCTGACGAGGCCACCAGAGTGCCTCTTCCTGTGCGTGCCTGCAAGGGAGCCTGGGAGTCTGGGCTTCTGTAGACATCATAGTGGGCTCATGTGCACGGAGCCAGCTGTCGTTTCCTTGCCTTGGATGAGCGCTTGCTGGGGATTTGGCAGTCAGGGTTGGTCTCTCCCATTTGATAGTGTCCCCGTCCTTGATCTCTGAGAACACTGTCAACCCCAAGGAGAATCATTGAGAAATATTAATAAGAAGCCCCAAGGGACTTCCTCCACCTCCTGCAACCTTGGTGCCAGGTTTCCTGGAAATGCCACAGGGGAGCCCCTTGGCTGCAGACTTACTGACTGTAGCCTCCCAGAGTGCAGTGGTTTCTGGTGTGGCTGCCTGGGACCTGCTGACTTGGTGGCCTGTAACCTCGAAGCCAGCTTGCATCCTCCTGGGATGCCATAGCATCGCTGTCATTTGAAGAACACCTAAATGTGGACCCTGCCCTGGTGGGTACTGACCAAGGCTGCCCTGCTCTAATGGACTCCTGGAGGGACACTGCCTGGCAGGAGTGCATGGGGAAGCAGCTAGCAGAGGCTGGGTATCTCTGAGACCCTGTGCCCAGGGCTGTGGAGGCCGAGGGGAGGGCCAAAAGGGCCCTCTTGTATTTTTCAGCCAGGGTTTGCACAGACTCAGTAGGGGCCCCAGGCCAGTGGTTCAGTTTGGCCTTCCAGCCTTGCTTTCTTTGCTACCCAAAACACACCCGTTTGCCTCTGCCATTGCAACCCTTATAGTTCACACAGCTGCTGGTCCCACCTACTAGGTGCAGGCCTGTGTGCTAGGCCACTGCACCACAGCGCATGGGACTTATTCTTCTTCTGGGCCACGTGGTACCAGAAAGTACCAGAATGTCTCCCCCTCGGGCTCACTCCCTCCCTCCTGTCACCTCAGTGTCCTGTCACCTCAGCCTCTGTGCTGTGAGAGAGGAAGTGCCCTCCCCCCAGCGTCAGGCCGGGCCTGTTCCTTCACCGCTTTGTGAACACCTAGCTGATGGGGCTGCTATGAATGGGCACAGGCAGCTCTTCTCATGGCTAGGCAGCTTCCCAGCCACCAAGCACCTTGGGGCGAAGGCACCCTGAATCCTCTGGCAGGGCAGGTGTTGGGCACCAGCAGTGAGGCTGCTCTGTCCGGGTGTGGAGGCACATGCTTGTAATCCCAGCACTCCAGAGGCTGAGGCAGGAGGATTGTGAGCTCGAGGCCAGCCCGGGCTACGTAGTGAATTCAAGGACAACCTGAACTACACACTAAGATCCTGTCTCAAAAAAAAAAGGCAAAACCCCCGTACAACCATGAGGCTACTCCGAAGAGTAGCAGCCACCTTGCTGTGTTTAGCTCCTGCCCAGGGGCCCAGCCCTGCTAGGAGGCTGCCTGGCCACAGGCCTCTTCCTCTGAGGACATGACAAGCATAGCACAAACTCAGATGTGACCAGTTAGCACATGATTGTGTTCAAGAAGGAGTGGCACAGGCTGTGAACAAGCTCAGGGGTGCTAGGGAGTGAAGCCTAGACGGCTGTGTCCTGTGATCCAGGAGACGAGCGGACACTGGCCCAGCGAGCCAGCACTGCAGGATCGTCCCCTGCTGCCATGTCTTCTCGGGCAGCATGAGGTGGCAGTTCAGCATTGCCTCGACATCCTTGTTTTGTCAGTGAGCAAACAACATTTACAGTGTGTGACTTGGCCTCCCAGGAAGAAGATGGGCAAGAGCTACAGAACCCAGGACTGGGGAGATGCCGGTCCTGGTGCCAGAGCCAGGGGTCCCAGGCCCTTGCGCAAAGAGATTGGGCCCCCCAGACCCTACCCCTGAGGATTCAGGCATTTGCCTCTCTTGACGATCCTGGGTGGATCTTGGGAGCCACGTGTCCCTGGATATGGGGTTGTTGACCTGGGGGACACTGCTCAAAACACAGCATCTCTCCAAAATACCAGTGCTGAAGAGTGGGTGCCAGGCATGGTGAGCCAGCTCAGGAGGTTGCTTCCACTGCCCATGCCAGCCCATACCTGCCACCCCCAAGGGAACTTCCTTGAGTGATACGTTTTTCTAACCTGCCTGTTCCTTCAACTGCCAGCCCCATGGGGATAGACAGGAAACCCTAAAATTGCTGCTTTGGGGACCTTCCATTTGGGGGGGGGACTGTTTATTTTAAAAAGACTTTTTTCTTTGAAAGGAAGAACATGAAGTGCTGTGGGCTGGAAAGAATGCTGTGGCCATCCCCATGCATGGCTGTTAAGGGGAGAGGTGGCCACTGGCCTGGGGTCCTACTTCTGCTGTGTCCTGGGCCTGTGCCACAGCAGAACCCCCAGGAAGGCAGAAGGCCC
The DNA here is from genome assembly GCA_004027595.1 of Dinomys branickii. NCBI lineage: Eukaryota > Metazoa > Chordata > Mammalia > Rodentia > Dinomyidae > Dinomys > Dinomys branickii. Next base: position 50,854 of record PVLD010004741.1, on the reverse strand, counting down.
TGCTTGGCAACTTCCTCTGTGTGTTGACAGGGCGTCTCACCAAGCACATTCCCTATTGGAGACTTTTGTGTATCTAGCTGCTCTGAGCCACATGGAAGGAAGTGGCAGTGGCTGCTTACTGGCTCCCCGCATGGGCATTCCCTCTGCCAGGCTGACCCATTTTGCTAGTTCTGAGGAAGCAAGCCTAGGACTCAGGAGCTTCCCAATGAAGCCCCATGGTGGCCCACATTCCCAGGGCCGTGCCTAACTCCTGGTGGGATCGCTTTATGTGCCACCTGTGTTTGCATGTCAGTGTCTCCCACCCAGGCGTGCCTATCTGATCCCTCACTGCCAGGAAAGATTGGCATTTTGTGATATTTTTTCCCTCTTTACTGCTTTTTCTCATCCCCTTCTCTGTGGACCAAAACACCAGAATACAAGAATCAGATACAGAGACAGAGCGACCAGAGCTAAGCCAAGGGTTGGTGACAGTCTCGCCTTCCTGGACCATACCCCAGGGGAGATCCAGGTACTTGGCCTTTCAGATTCCTGGGCTTCACGCCCCTGGGTCCCACTGACAGCCCCTGCCCAGCCTTAAGAGCTCAGTGGCTATGACTGAACCCGGCCCTCTCTACCAGGTTTCCAGCCTGCAGCCTCCAGCACAGGGACTGTCTTGCTCAGTTTGATGGACTTTGACTAAGCCCCTGCTGCACGTGGCTTAATTTCTGTCCTCATCTCTCAAGTCCCTGTGGGCCCCACAGAGTTGGGGAAGTATATTGTGGATGGCGGCTGGTGGGCGTGACCTGATGTGTGGCCCCCAGGAGGGGTGGGAGTGCTGGTGTGGGCAGAGACGTACGCAGCCCTGGAGCCCCTGCCTGTTTGCAAAGGATGCCCTTGCTTTTTCAGAGGGAAGCAGCTCTGAGGTGGTAGCATGGGGGTGGGGCGTACCCTGGGATTTGGGGCTTCTGGGTTGATGGCTTTTCTTCCTAGTTGGATGGGGTCTGCACTAAAGTAGTTGCGGGTTAGGAGCACAGGGTTGCCGAGGCCTGTCCTTGTCATCAAGGTCCTACTTCCTGTTGGAGGCAGCTTTTGGAAGAGGTCATGGTGTCTCCCAGCCTCTGAGGGTGGGAAGCAGGCAAGAGGGTTAGAGCTTCAGGGTTGTGCTTACGACAGCCTGCTCTTATCTCACATGGCCTTTCCTGAGGAAGGCTCCAAGGCGCAAGATGTTGGGGAGGGCGGGCCTGTGACCCCACTGCCCTGGAGCCATATTCTTCTAGAGCTCTGGGCAGGCCCAGAAGCCTGCCTTGAAAGACTGGCCTGGCAAACTCACTTCCTGCCCACGCCCCCTCAGTCCATTCCTCCTGGCTGAGTGTCATTTGCCTGGGCTTCTGTGGTAGCCCAGGGAGTCTGTGCCCCTTCTCTGAAGTCCCCCTGGCATCCAAGACACTGCTGTTCTTCGCGTCGGGCCTTGTGGGCCTCTTCTTACCCCTGGGCCAGCTGTCCTTTGCCTGTCCCCAGGTCCCCCAGTGTATCCTGGGGCTTTACTCCCCGGGGACATCCTGTTTGCATTTTAGGGACCCAGCAAAGTTCCCTGTTCTCCACACAGCCACTCCCCCCACACCCAGAGTACACCTTCCTTTCCAAGCCGCCCCTCGCTGACTGCTGACCACGGGGCCCACTGAAGCCTGCTATATCCTGTCTGATATCACAGACCCAGGGCTTGCCTGTTGAGCAGAGCTGCCTGCAGGGCAGGTTGGGTTTCACAAGTCATGCACACACATGGCTCCTCATGTGTCCCTAATGCTTGACTATGGCCTAGGTGACCAGGGCAGCCATCCTGGGTTCCCTGGGGGAAGAGCAGGGGCGCCAGGAAGCTGAGAAGTGGCATTGCTAAGCACAGGGAGCCCAGGCATATGGATCTGAATCTTCACCAGGAGCAGCCTCTTCATCTGAGGCCTGTGGTGGCTCCTGACACCCTTGAGAGCTGCAGGAGTAAGACATGGCTCAGATGTGATGGTTCAGTGGGGTTCCCAGCCTGTATGTGCCCTCAGTTGGGCAGCTTAGCACTACCAGTAGACCAGGGAAGTAAGAGCCAAGTTTTACCACAGGTAGCTGGTGAGGAAGGTTGGCAGGGTCAGACAGCGGGTGGCCCAGAAGAGGGGGGCAGCAAAGCGGCATCTGAGGTGTGGAGTACAGCCTGGCATGGCTTTCCTGGGTTTTCACTTGCTGCATGTCCAGTGTTGAGAAAAGCAGGGCAGTCAGTATGGGGTTGGCCTTCAGGGGCCACAGTGGGCAGCCCCGCTCCTACAACACTAGCAAACGATGGAGAACAGGGGTGTTATTCCATCACCCAGGTTCACTGGTAGAGGCACAAAGACTGAAGTTTGGTTTTCTTGTTTTCTGTTTTTCTAGGTTGAGATATAATTAACACAGTATAAAACTCATCATTTGAAAGTGTTTATAATCCCGTGATTCTTAGTTTGTGCTGTATTATGCAACACTCACCCCTATCTAATCCTGAGCATCTCTCCCAACACAGGAAGAAACTCTACCGATTGGCAGGCCCTCCCTCGCCCTGCCCCAGGCTCTTCAGCCGCTGTCCGTCTCTCTCCGTTAGCCCGTGCCGGAGAGTCACATGAATGGGATCCTCCAGTCTGTAGCCTTTTGTGACCGTCTTCTTTCTCTCACTGTGGCAGTGCATGTCAGTGCCTCATTCCTTTTTATGACCAGACAATATGCCAGTGTGTGGATGGGCTACCTTGCGTTTATCCGTCCACTCCTGATGGACAAGGCCTGGCTTGGGCAATTTAGTCAAGTTCTCAAAGCTGGCAAGGGGCAGTGCTGGCACTTCTGCAGGCCAGGGGCTTTGGAGAGGGAAGAGCATCTGCTGGTCACCTAGCCTTTGGGGACAGAGCCTGGTGGCTGCCCTCTCAGTTGGGGAGGGGACTGCCAGGCACAGGCGTTCTTTGGTCCATTTCTGGTGTGACTTGTAGTCAGGATGAGGGAGCAGCAGGGCTGGCTGCTGCCCTGGAGGGAGCCATGACACCCTTGACTCAGGTTTCTGGGAAGGGCCTGCAGCCCCAATAAGCTCTGAGGGCCTTGCTCACTGTGCCCCCTCTGCCAGCAGCATCCGCAGTGTCATGCAGAAGTACCTAGAAGACCGGGGTGAAGTGACATTTGAGAAGATTTTCTCCCAAAAGCTGGGTAAGTACAGCCCAAGGGCTTCTGTGGCCTATCTGTCCAACTGCCCAGGACCCCAGGGAGAACTCGAGGTTGACTTCCTGCTGCCCACCCTAGCTGGGGTGCTGAGTGCCCCTCTCCTAGGAAGTGTGGCCTCCCATCTATTCAGGGTTCCTCAGGTGCCTCCAGAGGCTGCTCTGGTCCAGCTGTGGCCCTGCCTCCTAGCCCCTGGCTTTCAGCCCAGGAAGCCCCGTGGTAAAGGGGGGGCCTGGTCTTCCAGGGCTGCCAGGGAAGTTCCTCCTTTGGGGTTTTTGTTTTTAAGAGTTGCAGCTTCCCCTTGGCCCAGCCACAGCTGCTCTGGGCCGTTGGTAGAACTGACAGGAAGAGGCGGGGCCCTTCCTGTGGCGCCTGCCCAGCTGTGGTTGGCCCCGCCCCACCCCCAGGACCCTCTGAGCAACCTGCTTGTGCAGAGCCAGCCCCTCCATCCTTCGTCCTTGTGGTACTGGTGCCTGTCGAGTCTCAGAAGTTTCATGTTATCCTCCCCTTGGCCCAGCCCTGTGGGCAGGCTTGAGGCAGTCCTGAGAAGCAGCTTCAGCCACACACGGCCAACTGGGCGTTCCCGAGAACAGGATCTGGGCATGTCCTGGTAGGATCAGGCACTGGAGGTTGGCCTTGGGGAGTCAGTGTTCCAGGAAGCACACAGCTTCGGCCCCAGACCTGTGCTCCGAGCCTTGGGCAAGTTGCCACACCTCTCTTATCCTGGTGCTGGCCTCATCAGGGAAATGAGACTCCTGAGCCTCGCTGCCCAGGACTGACTGGGGTGGATGAGGTGATGTCAGTGAGGGCATATTGTCTGCCACAAAGCCTTGTTCACAAGTTACTCAAGGGCACTGCATTTGGAAGCCAGGCTGCCCCTTCCAGAGGTGGTGGCTGCCAGGTGCAGGCCTGTAATCCCAGCACTCTGGGAGCTGAGGAAGGAGGGTTGTACATTCAAGCCCAGCCTGGGCAACTTAGTGACTTAGTGAGGCCCTGTCTCCTAACAGAAAATAAAAAGGACTGGGGCTGCGGGTTAATGTGAAGGCCCTGGGCTTACTCCCCGGTGCCATACACACAAAAGAGAGAGAAGACGTGAGAGCCACCAGCTCAGGGAGAAGGGCCAGGGCAGTGCAGGCGTAGGTGATACCAGGGCAAGCCCCCCAGAGGTGTGGGAAGCCACCAGCACAGCCTCAGTCATCCGTGTTGAACCAGAGGCCTGAGGAGGATGTGGGGCTGGGGCTGCTCTGCTGTGTGGCAGGAAGCTGCTCTGGGGCCAGGCCTCAGCCTGACCCCCTTCTCCTAGGAAGAGTGAGGATGCCCGAAGGGCCCTGAGCAGCTGCCTCCAGCCACTTGCCTCTTTGGTTCGCCAGTGGCCACCCACCCTTGCCTGCTCCTGCTCTGAGGCCCCCACCCTTAAGTCTGCCTTTCCTGGGAACCTGCCACAGGTCCAGCAGGTCCCCCAAGGGCTCAGTTTCCCCAGCTGGGCCCAAGTTCCCCTAGCTCCCTGTTAGGCTACAGGGAACAGAGGGGAACAGGGTCAGGGAGAGGAACCCTCCCTCAGGGCCTCCTCCCCGCTGCTGCAGCATGAGCTGGCCCAGGTGGCTGGGCATCGGAGGGCCCTGGACAGCATCTCACTGCCTTCCTCAAGGAGGAGGTGCGAGGCCCATGCTGTAGTGAGGACAGAGCCTGACACCCACCTGGGGCTCCAGTCCCGCCCCCTCCCCTGCCTCACCACAGTGCATGTCACCTTCCAGCCACCATCAGAGGAGGCAGATTCTGGGAATGGGGAGAAACATGGGGTTCCTGAGCTAGAATCCAAGAATCTTCAGGTTGGCGGTGGCCACTCACCCCACCTGTGCTGCGGCTCTGACCAGTTCAGCACAGGGAGCCCCAAACCCACCCTGCAGTGACGGGAAGGCCTGAGCAGAGTCAGGCTCCGTGTGACCTGACCAGTTGCTTTCAGGGTACCTGCTCTTCCGAGACTTCTGCCTCAACCACCTGGAAGAGGCCAAGCCCTTGGTGGAATTCTACGAGGAGGTGAGTAGGCTGCCAGCTGGGGCCCAGGAGGCCCAAGCCTGCTCTGGCTGGAGAAGGGGGGCACTGGGGCGGCCCTCCTGAGTTGGTGCCCCATCCCCGTCAGCCGCAGACCACCTGTGGCTCCTGCCTTCTAGATCAAAAAGTATGAGAAACTAGAGACAGAGGAGGAGCGCGTGGCCCGAAGCCGAGAGGTCTTCGACTCCTACATCATGAAGGAGCTGCTGGCCTGCTCGCACGTGAGTACCCTGGGCATCTCCTCCACAGGCCTGTTGGGGGCTGCAAGGGCAGAAGGGGACAGACTCATGGCCACCTCTGTCCTCTCCAGCCCTTCTCCAAGAGTGCCACTGAGCACGTCCAGGGCCACCTGGCGAAGAAGCAGGTGCCTCCAGATCTCTTCCAGGTGGGTGCTAGGCTTTTCCTCCATCCCTGCCAGGCTGGAGTTCTTGGACAATCACAAGTCAGGGAACCCCGGTGGCTGAGGGGCAGAGCAGGGGTAGCCTTGGCTGAAGGGGCTCAGTCACCCACTTTCAGCTTCCTCCCTAGCCATATATCGAAGAGATTTGTCAGAACCTCCGAGGAGATGTGTTTCAGAAGTTTATTGAAAGGTGAGTGTGGTGTTGGGGGAAGGGCAGGAGTTGGGGAGGCCACTCTGAGGAGGACAGAGGGCAGCTGCTTTGGTCCTGAGCAGGCAGTGCTGCACCTGTCCTTGGCCCTCTGCAGGGATGGGATCTCAGAGCCTGTCCGTGGGCCATACACATCTTCCCTCCCATGGGCTGTTCAGTACCTCACCAGGCCCACATGGGCCGGGGAGCATACCACCTCCTGCAGCCTGCACAGCTGGAGCTAGTGGGAGCTAGGAGTTGGTTATAGGTAGATTGCAGGGGATGTAACACCATTTTTAGGGTCGCAGCTTTCCAGCCTCAGAGCAGGTGGGTTCACAGGGAATGAGCTTTTCGTTGCTAGAGCTAGAGGATATGGTGGCAGGAGGTCAGGGTGGGCCTGGGAGACCTCCCCTCTCAGTCTTTCTGGACCCCACATAGCTAGTGGCTGGGCCCATACTGGGCCAAGCATAAGCTCTGGGCCTTTCCACATCACCCTGCCAGGACCCCAGGAAGGTAGTCAGTGGGGCAGGCTTGTGTCACTAGCCCTGATCTGCCCACTGTGGAGCTTGCCTGAGCCCAGATTCCCCCCTTACAGTGATAAGTTCACGCGATTCTGCCAGTGGAAGAATGTGGAGCTCAACATCCATGTGAGTGGGACTGCACGGGTGTGCGGAGCACAGCCGGGCCCAAGTGTGGCCGGGTGGGAGGGAGGTCAGGAGCACTCCCCAGCCGGGTTAGGGGCAGGACTCCAGTTGGGGAGGCGTGTGGCCAGGCCACAGGTTTAGGGGAGTCTGGTGGTCTGTAGTGACCCTAGCTGTTGCCCCCATCTGCAGCTGACCATGAATGACTTCAGCGTGCATCGTATCATCGGTCGTGGGGGCTTCGGCGAGGTCTACGGATGCCGGAAAGCAGACACTGGCAAGATGTGCGTATTCTGCCCAGCTGGCATTTGGTGGGTGACCAAGGGGAGGGCCAGGCTCCTAGGAGTGCCCTGACTAGCAGGGGCATCCTGGGGAAGAGCTGTGAGGGGGCCAGTGCCCCAAACTTGGGGTCCCTGGATGGGTAGTCTCTGCCTGGAGCATAACTGTCTCCAGCTGCTGCCGTCCCCTCCCTCCCATCTTGCTTGGGTTGTTACAACTCTGCTGGATCCTCGGAGTCCCCAGTGAGCCAGTACCTTCTGCCCTCTCTGAAGCTCTAACTTGCTTCCCGTGCCAGTCCTGTGTCTGGTCTCCCTCCCCCCATCAGCCAGCTCTGGGGCTCAGCTCTGAGGTGGGCACTGAGCACAGCCGTCACTCCCCAACCCCAGGTACGCCATGAAATGTCTGGACAAGAAGCGCATCAAGATGAAGCAGGGCGAGACCCTGGCCCTGAATGAGCGCATCATGCTTTCCCTTGTCAGCACTGGGGTGAGCTGGGTGGCCGGGTGAGCCCTGGAGCAGGCTTCGGGTGGGGCCCTGGGCAGTCTCTCCTGACTGCCCCTCTCCTAGGACTGTCCCTTCATCGTCTGCATGTCGTACGCATTCCACACGCCGGACAAGCTCAGTTTCATCCTGGATCTCATGAACGGTGAGCAGGCACTGGCCCAGGGTGGGACATGGGGCAGGCCGGGGCAGGCAGCCAAGCTCACCCTGTGGCGCTGCTCAGGTGGGGACCTGCACTACCACCTGTCCCAGCATGGGGTCTTCTCTGAGGCCGACATGCGGTTCTACGCGGCTGAGATTATCCTGGGCCTAGAGCACATGCACAACCGCTTCGTTGTCTACCGGGACCTGAAGGTGAGGTGCCACCTGCCACCTACTCCCTGTCCTTCCCCACCACACCTGGCCTTCAGGCCTGGGACTTACCTTGGCCAGTCTCTTCCCTTTGAGTCCCTCCCCTCTGAGCCACTTTCTGGCTTTAGATGACTAGGGAAAGTGGGGGAATAACCCACCTGGAGCCTTGCCCTGTGGTCCTCCCTTGCTGGGCCAGGCAGGGCTCACTGGGCTTCCCCCACAGCCAGCCAACATCCTTCTGGACGAGCATGGCCATGTGCGCATCTCAGACCTGGGCCTGGCGTGTGACTTCTCCAAGAAAAAGCCCCATGCCAGCGTGTGAGTGCTGCCCCGGCCACCCGCCCCCTTCCTCTACTCCCCACCCCCACTCCTGCTTATGGCCCCTTGCTCCCACAGGGGCACTCACGGGTACATGGCGCCCGAGGTCCTGCAGAAGGGTGTGGCCTATGACAGCAGTGCCGACTGGTTCTCCCTGGGCTGCATGCTCTTCAAGTTGCTGCGGGGGTGAGTGGGCCAGCATCAGTGGGCAGCGGGGACAGAGAGAGGCTCTGCCTGGTACAGGGAGGGAGCCCTCAGGCACCTTCCTGATTTTGGACAAGGCTGATTCATGCTGTCTGCCTCAGTTTCCTCATTCTTCCTTTTTGATCTTGGACTTTGGCCTCTCTTGCCTAGGCATAGCCCCTTCCGGCAACACAAGACCAAAGACAAACATGAGATCGACCGCATGACATTGACAATGGTAAGCAGAAGGGTCTCCGCAATGGGATTGGGGTTCCCTGCAGGTACCAGAGTGACAGACTGTTGGTTCTCGCCAACCAGCAGTGATCTCTGCTGATCCCCTCTGCTCCTGCGAGGAAGACCCCTTGACCACCTGCTGCTCCCTTTCTCTGCTGTCACAGCTCACATTTATAGCTATGTGTGCTGACACACATCTGTAATCCCAACACACTTGGAAGCTGAGACAGGAGAATCCCAAATTCAAGCCTGGTTTGGGCCACTTAGTGACTAAGCAAGACCTTGTCTAAGAAAGATGTAAAGGGTCTGGGTTCAGTGTTCAGTACTGAGGATGGGGGAAGCTCATGCTGGGGCCTTTGGAAGCCTGGCCTTGTTTCCACCTGCTGTGGTCCAGACCCACTCCCCAGAGTGAGCTGTGGTGGGGCCGAAGGCTCTCCCTCAGCCCCTGCCGGTGTCCTGCTTCTCCCCCTCAAGGCTGTGGAACTGCCCGACTCCTTCTCCCCCGAACTGCGCTCCTTGCTGGAAGGTTTGCTGCAGAGAGATGTCAACCGGAGGCTGGGCTGTCTGGGCCACGGGTGAGTGCTCTGCTCTTCGGTGTACAGCTATGTGGGTCTCTGCTGCGGGCTGCCGGCCAGCCCAATCCTCTGGCTGTGCCCCTTGAGAGTGAGGGCTGTGTCCCATAGTTCAGAGCCCACCTCCTTCCAGGCGCTCACGCATGGGTCACAGCCAGCCCTTTCGACGCCCTCGGGGTGGAAGGGCTGCCTGGGTGTGGAGGGCTGAGGCTTTGCTCCCAGAGGGGCCCTTGTGACAAAGATAGTGATGACAACAGTAGCAGCTTTTTATGTCCATTGAACTTTTACTGAGGGTTGGGCAGGATGTCAAGGTTGCCAGCACTGAAGCTCACAACAGCCCCTAATGTAAGAACTGCTGCCCTCCCACTTGAGAGATGAGGAAGCAGGCTTGGCGTTAGGGAGCTTTCCTGGGATCACAGAGCCGGAAAGAGAACGTGGCTGAGCCAGGAGTACAGCCTGGGCCGCCTGATCCCACGGCGGCACCGAGCCCAGGTGACAGCCTCTCCCAACAGGGCTCAAGAGGTGAAGGAGAGCCCCTTCTTCCGCTCGCTGGACTGGCAGATGGTCTTCTTGCAGAAGGTAACAGCCTGCGAGGGCTGGTCTGGGGTTCCCTGAACCCCTCTCCATGCTGATGCCCAACCCTATCCTGCTGCAGTACCCACCCCCACTGATCCCTCCACGGGGAGAGGTGAACGCAGCCGACGCCTTTGACATTGGCTCCTTTGATGAGGAGGACACGAAGGGAATCAAGGTACCAGACCCTGCAGGCCTCACACAAAGCCCCGAACCTGACCGGGGTGGGGCACCCTTGCTCCTCTGTCCCATCACAGCCTTTTCACCCAAGGGCACAAGTCCTCCTCCCAAACCTCCCTGGCGGGGTGGTTGGACCATGTCATCTCTGCCCCAAGGCCTTGGGCAGGCAGGTGGCTGATTATGTCCTGGCACCTTTTGTGGATCCACATGTCCCTGCCTTGTCTACCTGGTGAAGTTACTGGACAGCGACCAGGAGCTCTACCGAAACTTCCCTCTCACCATCTCGGAGCGGTGGCAGCAGGAGGTGGCAGAGACCGTCTTTGACACCATCAATGCTGAGACTGATCGGCTAGAAGCCCGAAAGAAAGCCAAAAACAAGCAGCTAGGCCATGAGGAAGGTGAGGGCTCGCTGCCCACTGTAGGAATGAGAAGCAGACTTAAGATTAAGAAACTCTCCCACAGTTGCAGGCAGAAAGTGGCCACCTGGGGATCTAACCTGGACTGCCCCCTCTGTGTCTCGTGGCAGACTACGCCCTTGGCAAGGACTGCATCATGCATGGCTACATGTCCAAGATGGGCAACCCCTTCCTGACACAGTGGCAGCGGCGCTACTTCTACCTGTTCCCTAACCGGCTGGAATGGCGGGGCGAGGGCGAGGCCCCGGTAAGGAGCTGGCCAGCGCACCTCACGTGAGGGTGGCTGGCCGGCCTGCCCCTCACTGCCTGCCCCCACCCCGCAGCAGAGCCTGCTGACCATGGAGGAGATCCAGTCGGTGGAGGAGACGCAGATCAAGGAGCGCAAGTGCCTCCTGCTCAAGATCCGGGGCGGCAAACAGTTCGTCCTGCAGTGTGATGTGAGTGGGGTCTGGGGCACAGGGTCTGGACGGTGGGGTGCCCAGCTGAGGCTGATGGAGCCTGCGCCCACGCAGAGTGATCCTGAGCTGGTGCAGTGGAAGAAGGAGCTGCGGGATGCCTACCGAGAAGCCCAGCAGCTGGTGCAGCGGGTGCCCAAGATGAAGAACAAGCCCCGCTCGCCCGTGGTGGAGCTGAGCAAGGTGCCGCTCATCCAGCGTGGCAGTGCCAATGGCCTCTGACCTGCCCACCCACCTGCCCACTGCCTTTTATAAACCTCTAATTTATTTTGTCGAATTTTTATTATTTGTTTTCCCGCAAAGCGGAAAAGGTTTTATTTTGTAATTATTGTGATTTCCTGTGGCCCCAGCCTGGCCCAGTCCCCAGGGAGGGGCCCGCTTGCCTCAACTCCTGCTGCCACCACCTCAGCCACTGTCCTGCACCCTGCACCCTGACCTCTGGAGCCACCTACTCCCAGTGTCTTCCTGTGGGGGACAGCAGCAGCCCTCCCGGGGAATGAAGCCACCCTGAGCTGTGCCACCTCAGGCTCTGTGGGCTGTGCTCTGCCCACGGCGTGGCCGGGCATCCCAGTGACCCCACCCCAGGGGCGGGCGCAGCACAGGGATACTACTTGAACTTTCCCACCACACCCCTCCTGCAACAGAGGGACAGAGCCCTGTGCTGTCCTGCCCTCCAGCCACTGGTGACAGGAGGGAGCCCCTTGTCTCCCTGGCCCAGAGGCCTCCCATGGTGACCAGTGATCTTGGGCCCTTGTTCAGGAAAAGCCCGTGTCACTGGTTGCCCCATTGCCCCATCCCTTTACACTGGGGATCAGCCAAGAGGGTGGCACTGGCAGTGGTGGCTGCTGCCCTCCCCATGTCCTCCGCTCCCTCCCATTGAGCACCAGGGCTCAGGACCACAGACGGGCAACTGTGGATTGGGCCCCCCTGGCCTAGCCTGGCCCCTGGGCTCCCTGGCCCTGGGCTGGTAAAGCCTTCTGCCCAGGACTACAGCAGGCCAGCCTGGGCAGGTTGGTAGCACAATGAGAGGGAGCCCCTACCCTGGCCATCCAGCTCCACACCCATGTCCTGTCAGTGCCACCGCCCACGGGCGCCACCTCGCCTGCCGCATGCCCCCTCGTGCCAGTTGCGCTGCCGTGTGGTGTTGCGCCCCCTCCCCCACCCAGGGGCTGGGTTGGCGCACCCTCCCTCGTTTACTCACTCCCAGGGCGTTTCTTTGCCGATTTTTGAATGTGATTTTAAAGAGTGAAAAATGAGACTATGCGTTTTTATAAAAAATGGTGCCTGACTCCTCGCTGTCTCAGACTCTCTTTGTGCCTGGTAACAACTTTTCAGCCTCCATTTGGCTGGGGCAAAAGCAGGAAGGCCCTGCTTTTTAAAGCACCGAGCCCCCTCCACGAGGAAGCAGCCCTCAGGCAGGCCCAGGCCCCCTTGTGGGTGAGATGAGTGCACCCCTCTCCTGCCCCCAGGTGCCTCGTCTTGCTGCTTGGTGGTGGAACAGCACCTGTCCCTCACCTCCCAGGGGGCGGGTATCTCCTGCCCACTTCCCACATAAGCAGGAAGAGGTGCCAGCAGTTCCACTTTTGGGGTCACATTTCGACTGACCGGGGCTATGTCAGCGTCACTGAGCTTCCTGTACACATCAGGCATGGTGCTGATCTCCCTCACATCCCAGTGCCCAGTTATGCCGGGCGCCTCAGCTCTCTAGGCTATGCTGTGGCTTCTGGGCCTTTGGCCCTCTCTAACTATGGCCTCCCATCTGGTCTCGTTGTCCAGACCCACCACGAGGCTTCTCGTCTCCCCAGAGCCAGCCCCTTTTTCCCCACATTCTGCCTCTCCATGCCAGAAGTGATGGGGCAAATGTGTGCTGCTGCCCATACCATGCAGGCACTGCTGGGCATGGCAGAGACCGGAGCACATGGTGACCGCAGGAAGGAAGACTGCTGGGACAGTCACTGAGGGCTCTAGAAAGAAACTGCCTTGGAGCTGGGCCTCCAGGGGGTAGGGGTAGGGGGCTCCTGAAATGCCAGGCTTAACCAAGTACAGAGCCCGTGAGTATTTGGTAACTGTGAAGTGAAGGTGAAAACCGGCGGAGTCTGAATTTTGCTTGGCTCTGGGGAGCCCTTGAAGGCTGTGGGTGGGGCTGGGGCCAGGGCAGCTGGCTCTCAAGTGGCTAGTCACTATATACAGGAGGTGGGGAGAGAAGCCCAGGACAGAGGCAAGGAGACCGACTCAAGCTACTACTTCTGTCCAGTGAAGGCATCCTTGTGACAGTGGTGGGAGAGAAGAGACAAAAAGGCCAGGTAGAAGAACATGGCCTGACAGGAATGGGCTGGGTTCAAGGGTGACAGGAGTCTAGGGTGGATGCAGGAAGGTCTGTGGTACCATCTAGAATACTGCGGCCCAGAGCAAAGCTGGCCCAAGAGGAAAACTGAACATGTGGCTTCCTTTGACTTTCGTCCCCCTGATGAGACACTTGGACTTAAGAGATATTCTGGAGGTGCCATCAGGGTCACCATGGGAGCAGACAGGGTCTCGGCCAGGGAGAGAAAGGGCCCTGGGAGAGGAGGGGCACTGCTTATGGAAGTAGGGACTGGTAAGGGAACTGTGTTTGAGTGCAGAAATCCAGTGAGGCTGGGTCTGAGAATGTCCTGCTAAATTTGGGTTTGGAGAGGGTGTGGGGGAGAGACAGCCTCTCTGAAAAAGGTAGAGGCCACAGAAGCCTGAGCAGAGGCAGCCAGCAAAGGCTGACTAGAGCTTTGGATATTCAGAAGCCTTTGAGCTGAGCAGACCTGAAGATATTACAGATGACCTGATAATACCACAGGGTGGGTGGCAATGATCCCAGATGGCACAGGAACCACCTCATAAAAGAGGGGGAAGGTAAGAGTGGCAATCAGGCCTCCCAGCTTGGAAACTTGGTTATAAGGATGTCCTAGAGCAGTAGGGGACCTTCAAACTAGATAGTTCTCCATTACAGTATCCAGTCCATTTATAAACAGGGAAGCTGAGACCAGAGGCTCCAACTTGGCAAGCCTAACTGCACCCTCACTACCCAACGAAACCAGGGTCAAGGCACTCAGACTGGGCCTCTCGAGGCCAGCACCCCAGTTCCTGTGTGGGTAGAGGTGACGGCCCTGTTTTGAAACTCCTTCCTGTCCTGACTGGCAGCAGAGTGCAGGCTCTGCATAAAGGGACCCGTGCAGCAGCAGGGTTCATCGCAGAAAATCCACTAGCAAAGCTGGCGCTGGCAGGGCTTAGACTCCCTGCTCCCCAATACTCCCATTCCTGATTCCAGTGCCCTGGGGACTGTCCCCCCCACATACACACATCGCTGGGCTGGCCCAGCTCATGTTGTGGCTTCCAGACACTAGCCCAAGTCCTTGTGGAAAGGGCTTCACCCTCAGCTGGGTAGCATTTGGGGCAAGCTGTTGGGTTGTCATTCTTCAGAGCGCTCAGTAGTCTGTAACCAGCGGTGATGGATCTAGGACCTCCCACCTCACCTGCACCCACAGGCACAATCGGGAAACGCGGGACTGGGGATCAGAAGACAGGGGCGTGGGCCAGAGTCTACCAAGGAAACACTGATCTCCCGCTGTCTGTGTAAGTCCGCGACCCAAGCGCACTGCTCAGGGGCCCAGTCCCCGGCCTCAGCGAAGCCACCCTGACGCTGGGCCTGCCCTCCCTTTCTGGACCTGCGCGGAGAGGTCTGAGCAGGGCCGGGGGCGCCCCCAGTAGGCCGCGAACGGAGCTGCAGCCAGGCCCCGCCCTCCAAAACGCCCCCCGAAGACCCTTGCCGGCCTAAAGCCCTGGCAGGGACCCTGTCCCGGCTTTTCCCGAGTGCACGTGGTTGTCCTGTCGCCTGGGCAGCATCCTCCGCCCATCCCCCCGCGCGCATGCCCGACTGCAGTTGCTATGGCTGCTAGAGGGGAGGGGGCGCGCAGCCTGACGCCCCGCCCCGTCCTGGCGAAGCCCCGCCCCCAGAGCCCCTGCACCTCCCTCCTTTCCCGCCGCACCGCTACCACCGCCGCCGCTGCTTCCGCGGGTCCGAGCGGGGCTGCGGTGGGCGCAGTTTGGGCGCGGTTCCGAGCAGAGGCAAGAGGTCATCGCCGGGGCCGGGGCCGGGGCCGGGGCCGAAGCCAAGAGGGGCTGGGCCGCGCCCGCCCTCCCTCCCGGGATGCGGCGCTGAGGCCCAGCATGGCCGGCCAGGGCCTCACCTTCCCGCTGCACCGGCTGGTCTGGGCGAACCGGCACCGCGAACTGGAGGCCGCGCTGCACAGTCGCCAGGTGAGGCCCTGCCTGCCGGGACCCCGCCCAGGGCTAGGATCTCATCCGCAGCCTCATTCCGGCTCCCAGCTCCCAGCCCGATCCGAAGCCCAGATCACCTGCCCTCGCGCTTGAGCCTCTGGCCGTGTCCCCAACGCTGGGCCTTGCCCCGCGCGCTGCCCACCTCACACTGCATCAAGCCCTCGAATTCACGCGCCATCACCCTGAGCCAGGCTGAGTACAGACAGACCCAAACAAAACTCACGACCAAAACTCATGACATTCCTCACCTGCATCTCTGACCAGTCCCCACCACCAGGAGGCCAGCGCTGCCCGTGGCAGGGGCCAGGAGAGGTGGGCAAGCCCTTCCCGTCTGCCCCCCTCCCCGGACATGCGGGCCACCCTCTGCCGCCTTCCTGGCCTGACTGCTGTCCTTATTTCCCATCGTGACTCCAGCCCGTCCCACCTCTAGACTGCCTTGGCCTCTGCTCTCTTCCCCTGTGCTGAGTGTCCGTCTCCCTCAGCACGACATTGAACAGGAAGACCCTCGAGGGCGGACTCCCCTGGAGCTGGCCGTGTCCCTAGGAAACCTGGAGTCTGTGAGAGTCCTCCTTCGGCACAATGCCAATGTGGGCAAAGAGAGCCGCCAGGGCTGGGCAGGTACACAGAGGGCAGAGGGGCTGCTCTTAGACTGGTAGCAGGGTTGGTGGGTAGGAGTGAGTTGCCAGGACCGGGGACTTTGGGAAGACTTCCCTCAGCAGCTCGTGCCCTCAGTCCTGCAGGAGGCAGTCAGCACTGGAGACCCTGAGATGGTGCAGCTGGTGCTCCAGTATCGGGACTTCCAGAGGGCCACACAGAGGCTGGCTGGCATTCCAGAACTGCTCAACAAACTCCGCCAGGTACAGCCAGACACAGGATGCGGCCAGTAAAAGGAGATAGGGTACCATGATGGGGACCACCCTGGTTCCCCCATACAAGTTTGGGTCTTTAGAAGGGCACCTGGCCCATGCAAGCAGTCTGTCCACCTGTTTTGAACCCAGCCCAGGACATGGGCCCTTTGGAAGGAAAGCCTTCACCTGCAAGGAGGGGACCCACATGCCAGAAATCTCTGCAGAGCTTTAGGCTTTGGGCCTCCTACAGAATGCAGGTTTCCTGGAGGGAGGCAGTGGAAACAGCCGGGCCCTTGGAATATGTGGTTCTGTGCCCTGTCCACTTTTCCTCAGGTGTGTAGAGGGGCCCTGTGGGCAGAGCACCTTACTTCATGCCCTCCCAGGAGCAGCCCTGGAAGATTCACTGTGTCCCCTTTACAGAAGTGGCCTCAGAGACCCACAGTCTCCCGCTTCCTCTCCCCTATCTTGTGGCCAGTTGAGTGGCCCATGTCTTCAGTTGCTTTATGGCTTTGTTATATGTAGACTATTTCAGGGCCCCACTTGGCCAGGCCTCCCTGGGCAGGGGTTGGTTATGTTGGGACCACTGCTGGACCATTGCAGTGCAGCAAGGTCCCCTTGGGTCTGCCAGCCCCTAGCACCAGGCCAGGCCCTTACGGGTAGCTCTGGTCTCTCTTAGGCCCCTGATTTCTACGTAGAGATGAAGTGGGAGTTCACCAGCTGGGGTGAGTGGGGATCACTTGGCTCCCAGGGACATGGAGTGGGGGCTTTGGGAAGAGCCCCAGTGACCTCGGTGCTCCCTCAGTGCCCCTCGTGTCCAAGATGTGTCCAAGCGATGTATACCGTGTGTGGAAGCGGGGTGAGAGCCTGCGAGTGGACACCAGTCTCCTGGGCTTTGAGCACATGACCTGGCAGCGTGGCCGCAGGAGCTTCATCTTTAAGGGCCAGGGTGAGCTCTGGGACACGTGCCAGGGGGCATGCTGGCACCCTCAGATTCTCAGTGGCTTTTGAGGATGACCCTGTCCCTTCTCTGCACCTTCTAGAAGTGGAAACTAGTGTGGGGAGTGGAGGGGAATGCAGGGGCTGTGGGTGAACCACTGAACCCCAAGTGGCAGAGGGTAGCCTGTTAGTGGGGCCCAGCGCTGACATGTTCCTCCTCCCTACACCCCTGCCACAGCAGAGGCCGGAGCCCTGGTGATGGAAGTGGACCATGACCGGCAGGTGGTACACACGGAGACGCTAGGGCTTGCTCTCCATGAGCCTGAAGCACTGCTGGCCGCCATGCGGCCCAGCGAGGAACATGTGGCCAGCCGCCTCACCTCCCCTATTGTCTCCACGCACCTCGACACTCGAAATGTGGCTTTTGAGAGGTCAGCCGGGGCCTAGCACAGCGTGGGTGGGATGAGAGAGGTAGCAAGAGCCACCATTGATGAGGCCAGGGCTGTCCTTAAGGTTCCCAGCCAAGGCCCCTGGGAGGCGAGCCACCCACCAGAGGCTGTTCAGGCTGGGGGGGAGGGGATCCCTGGCAGCCCAATGTCCTGCCATGGTGCACTCCTGTGGTAAGCTCGGAGCGCCTGCATGCTTGTGCTGGCCACTGCCTTCCCAGGGAAGGGGCGAGGTCAGGATAGCCTGCATTTCTTTCTCTTTTTCCTTTTTTATTTTCCAGTGCTGGGAATGGAACCCAGGGCTACACACATGCTGGGCAAGTAGACTATCACTGAACTATGTCCCCAGCACTTTTTTTTTTTAATTGAGGCAGGGCCCTGCTAAGTTGCCTAGGCTGACCCTTAACTTGGAATCCCCCTGCCTCAGACTCCTGGATAGCTCACATCACAGGCATGTGTCACCACCAATGTACTTGGCTGCCCCTTTTCTTGACTTCTGACCTCACACATTTTCCGTAAAGCCAAGCAGTAAGGTTGTAAGTCAGGGCAGTGCTGGCTTCTCATTAACAACAGCTGTGTTTGGGGCAGAGTCCTTTCTAGGTAGCCAGCGAACCAAGAGTGTTATTTCTCTAATTTCTGTAATAACACATGCTCCTGATTGCAGTGGCAGACTTTGGAAACACTTTTTTATTTTTGAGACAGGGTCTCGCTGTGCAGTTCAGGCTGGTCTTCAACTCATTATGTAACCCTGGGTGGCCTTAAACTCAGTGCAATCCTCCTGCCTCAGCCTTGCAAGTACTAGGATTACAGCCATGTGCCACCATGCCTGTAACACTTTTTAAAAAGTAAACACTTTTTGAAGTAGCTTTATTGAGATAAATTTCGTGTGTCATACCCATTTAAAGTGTACAATTTACCCATTTAAAGTATACAACTCAGTGGTTTTTGTTTTGTTTTGTTCTGTGTGCTTTTTCATGAGACAAGGTCTTGCTATGTAGTTCAGGCTGGCCTTCAACTCACTATATAGTTCAGGCTGTCCTTGAACTTTTGGTGATCCTTGTGCGTCTGCCTCTCAAGTGCTGAGATTATAGGCATGCACCAAAATACACAGCCTCATTTTTTTTTTTTTTTTTTGAGACAGGGCTATGCCATTTAGGCTGGCCTTGAACTCACTATGTAGCCCAGGTTGGTCTCAAACTCATGACATTCTCCTGCCTCAGCCTCCCAAGTGCTAGAATTATAGGCATGAACCACCACACTCATGCAGGCACAGCTTTGAAGAAGAAATTTAAATTATTACTTGTCCCCATTCTCTCCCCTGGTCCTAAGCATCAACTAATCTCCTCTCTGTCTCTGTATACTTCTCTGTTTTGAACTTTCATATGAATGAAATTTTGAAATATGTGGCATTTTGCATCTTGGCTTTTTTCGCTTAGTGTAATGTTTTCAAGTTTCATCAACTTACAGCATGTAATTACTTTGTCCCTTTTTTATGGCCAAATTCAGTTGTGTGAACATACCACCTTTGTTCATTCATTAGTCCATGGACAGACGTCTAGGTTGTTTCTATTACAGCATTTGGCTATTATGAATCAGGCTGCTATAAACATCTGCATACAAGTTTTATATGTACGTTGGTTTTCATTTCTTCTGGGTCTCTACATCAGAGTAAAATCCCTTTGTTATATGGTAACTCAATAGTTAGGTGTTTGAGCAACTGCTGGACTGTTTACCAGAGGAGGCATGCTGTTTGTTACATTCTTCCCAGCAGTGTGCGGGGGGTTCCAGTTTCTCCACATTCTCACCAACACTCAAAATTGTTCACTTTGATTTGGTTTTGGTTTTGAAACAAGGTCTCACCATGTAGTCCAGGCTGACTTGAGCTCATTATATTGCCCAGGCTGAGCTTGAACTTGTGGCAGTCCTCCTGCCTCAGCCCCCTGAGTGCCAAGATTACAGGTATGCAACAACAAACCATGGCCAGTTTGTTGTTCATTCATCCCTTTTTGGATTCTTGCCATCCCAGTGGAAGTGAAGTGGGACTCAGTGTGGTTTTGATTTGCATTTACCTAATGACTTATAATGTTGAGCATCTTTCCATGTGTTCATCGGTGATTTATGTGTCTTCTTTGCAGAAATATCTGTTCATAACCTTTACCCAAGATTTAAATTGGCTTGTCTTTTTCTTATTAGATTGTAAGAGTTCTTTATGGTTTTTTTTTTTTTGGTAGCAGCAGTCGAACTCAGGACCTCATATTTGCCAGTTAGGCACTGTGCACCTGAGCTACTGCCCCCGGCAAGAGTTCTCTATGTAGCCAGTCTTGGTGGTACAAACCTGTAATCCCAGCACTTTGGAAGGCTGAGGCAGGAAAATCATAAGTTTGAGGCCATCCTGGGCAACTTAGTGACAACCTGTCTCAAAATTAAAAATAAAAGGTTAGGGATGTAGCTCAGTGAAAGAGCCCTAGGTTCAATCCAGAGTACCATTAAAAAAGAAAAAAAAAAAAAAAAAAAAAAAAAGAGTTCTCTGTATATTCTAGGTGTAAGTCCCTTATGAGATATATGATTTGCAAATATTTTCTGTGGGCTGTCTTTTCACTTTCCTAACTGTATCCTTTGAAGGCACAGACCTTTTTAATTTTGACGGTGATAGTTTATTTTTCTTTAGTTGCATTTAGTTAGTTAGTTAGTTAGTTAGTTAGTTTTGTGGTACTGGAGATTAAATTTGGGATCTTCACACTGAGCTATATCCCCAGCCCTTTCTTCTTTTAAATTTTGAGACAGGGTCTTGCTCAGTTTCCTAGGCTAGGCTTGAACTTTCAATCCTCCTGCCTGAGCCTCCCAGAGTACCAGGATTACAGGCATGCACAACTGCTCCCGGCTTGTTGCTCATTACTTCTAATAATATTTTGTCAAATCTAGAGTAATATTGAGACAGGGTCTCACTATGCCTTGAACTTACTATGTAGCCCAGGCTAGCCTCAAACTTGCAACAATCCTCCTGCTTCAGCCTCCCATGTGCTGGGATTTCTTTCTCTTTCTTTCTTTCTTTCTTTCTTTCTTTCTTTCTTTCTTTCTTTCTTTCTTTCTTTCTTTTTCTTTCTTTCTTTCTTTCTTTCTTTCTTTCTTTCTTTCTTTCTTTCCTTCCTTCCTTCCTTCTTTTTTCTTTTCTTTTCTTTTTTTTTTGTGTGTGTCTTTTTGAGACAGGGCTGCATTGTGCAGTTCAGGCTGGCCTCAAACTCACAGCAGTTCTCCTGCCTCAGCCTCCCTATAGGCATGCACTATCATGCCTGGCTTCAGACTGGTCTCAGACTTACTGTGTAGCCCAGGTTGGTTTGAATTCATGGTGATCCTCCTGCCTCAGCCTCCCCAGTGCTGGGGTTACAGGCGTGTATCACTACAGTTGGCTTACTTTTTTTCTTTCCTTTTCTTATACTGAAATAACCCAGACTCTTAACACTGAGCTACATGGGGCTGGGGATATAGTTCAGTGGAATAAGCGCTTGCCTAGCAAGCGCAGGGTCCTGAATTCGATCCCCAGTACCACAAAAAAATAAATAAATAAACACTGAGCTACAATCCCCTTTGTAAAATTTTTTATTTTAAGAAATTGTTTCCGAAGTCACTAAGTTTCCCAAGCTGGGCTGAAATTTGCAATCCTCCTGCTGCATCTTCCCAGGGTGCTGGGATAACAGGCCTGTGCTGCTGTTCCTGGCATATTTTTTCCTTTCTGAGTGCTATGAGTTTAGTTTATCTGTTTCCTGTGTCTTTTTTGTTTGTTTGTTTCCAGTGTCTTAATATAGATTAGGTTGATTTGAGAATGGTGTGTGTATATGTGGTGTTGGGGATTGAACCCAAGGCCTTCACACTGAACTACATCCCCAGACCTTTTTTATTTTTTATTTTGTGACAGGATCTCACTGAGCCTCAAGTTGCCCAAACTGGACTTGAACTTCGGATCCTCCTGCGTTAGTCTCCTAAAGTGCTGAGATCAT
The DNA here is from genome assembly GCA_004027595.1 of Dinomys branickii. NCBI lineage: Eukaryota > Metazoa > Chordata > Mammalia > Rodentia > Dinomyidae > Dinomys > Dinomys branickii. The sequence goes on along the minus strand of PVLD010004741.1, from coordinate 29,784 downwards.
AGGCATCTACCACCATGCCTGGCTTTTTTCTTTTTCAGTTTTTGAGACAGGGTCTCTCTGTATAGTTCAGAGTAGCCTCAGCTCAACATAGTTCTCCTGCCTCAGCCTCCTGAGTGCTACCACACCTGACTTCTCTTTTCTTTTCCTTTCTCTTCTTTCTCCTTTCTTCTCTCTCTGTCTCTCTCTCTCTCTACCTCTCATCTCTCTCATTCATTTGATACTGGGTCTTGCCATGTTGCCCAGACTAGTCTCAGAGGATCCTGCCTCCCACCTTAGCTTAAGTAGCTGGAACTGTAGGTGGGCGCCATGATACCCAATTCTTCTTTCTTAATGTAGGCTTTTTTTTTTTTTTTTTGGTCTTGTTTGTGACAGGATCTCCCTGTGCAGTTCAGGCTGGCCTTGAGCTCACTTTGTAGCCCAGGCTGGTCTCGAACTCACAGCGATCCTCCTGCCTCAGCCTCCCAAGTGCTGAGATTACAGGCATGCGCCACCACGCCCGGCTAATGTAGGCATTTATGGCTATAGATTTCCCACTCAGCATGACATTAACTGTGCCCTGTTTTGATGTGTTATGTTTTCATTTCAATGTATCTCAAAGTATTTTCTGACTTCCTTTTTTATTTAGTCTTTGAACCATTGGTTATTTAGGAATATGTTGTTTACTTTCCTCACATGTGTAAGGATTTTCTAAGATTTTTTTTCTAATTTCATTCCATTGTGGTTGGAAAACATACTTTGTGTGCTTTCTGTCCTTTGAATTTTATTGAGGTTTCTTTTATGGCCTAGCATATGGTCTATTCCAAAAAATGTCCCCTGAGTACTTGAGAAGAATTGTATTCTTTCATTACTGGGTGGTGTGTTCTCGGGATATCTGTGAAGTATAGTTGGTGCTGTTGTTCATTTCTTCTGTTTCTTTGATCTTTTGTCGACATGTTCTACTCAGTAGTAAAAGTGGGGTATTGAAGGCTTCAGCTACTATTTGGAATCAGACATACTTTTACCTTTTTGTTATGGAAGATTTCCGATGAGCTAGGGATGTCACTGAATGGTAGAGCACTTGCCTAGCACACGCAAGGCCCCAGGTTCCCTCCCAAGCACTACAAAAAATAAAAATAAAAACTTCAAACATACACGAAAGAAGAATTAATACTGTACTTACCCATCATCACTCAGCTTCCACATTTAGCAGCATTTTACTAGTCTTCCTGAATCGATCTTTCCTCCCCTTTTTCTCTTTTTCCCTCCCAAGTATTTTAAAGCACATCCCAGATGTCACATCCTGTCAACAGTAAATGTTTCTGCATGTAACTGTGACAGAGAAAGATATTTTCTAATCTGGCCCAGACAGCATTATCACAATAAAGTTAGCGATAATTCCTCAGTATTCTCTAGGCCCAGCCCTTGTTCAGATGGCCCCATCCTCAAGACCCCTTTGCATTCCCCACTGGGAAGGGACCCTGAGATGTGGGTGGCCAGAGCTGGCTCATGGAGGGGGCTTTGGCCAGGATGTGGACAGCACATGTCTTCATTGGCTCCTGTTTGGTCTGTCACAGGAACAAATGCGGTATCTGGGGATGGCGGTCTGAGAAGATGGAGACTGTCAGCGGCTACGAGGCCAAGGCAGGAGAGGCCGGTGGTGGGGGCTGGGGTATCGATGAGGCCCAGGGGTTCAGCTCCTTTCCACACCCACTCCCAGTGTGGAGGGAGATGCGGAGGGGCCCCGTGCACCCAAGAGAACTCACTGGGGCTTGAGGGCCCTGCTGAGCCCCACCCCACACCAACTGAAGAGGGGCATTTGCTTCTTGGCCCCAAGCTGCATCTGCTCATCAGGTGACACCTGGGGTCCAGACCCTGCCATCTCCTCCACTGTAGGGAATGAGCTCACCTGTCTTTGGAGCCTGTGCTGGTGAGGCTGGTGAGTATGGGGAACAGGCTCTCAACCCCCAGCTCTCCCTGTCTCTCCCACTCCCCAGGTATACAGTGCCACCAATGTGGAGCTGGTGACACGCACACGCACAGAGCACCTCTCTGATCAGGACAAGTCGAGGAGCAAAGGTAAACCCAGGTGCGCCTGCCTGCCGCCCAGTGATATGTAGTCTGGGGTCAGAGCCAGAGTAGCCCCAGATAAGCTGGAGGCCTCCCATCCGCTTCACCCCTCTGTCCCCCAACAGGAGACTCCCAGGTGGGAGGTAGGTGGAGGGTAGGGGGCGGGGCAAGCTGGCTATGGTCCACAGTCCCCTCATGCCCCCTTCCCTTCTGTTCAGGGGGAAAGACTCCGTTCCAGTCCTTCCTGGGGATGGCCCAGCAGCACTCCTCCCACAGTGGGGTGAGCCAGGGCTGGGGAGAGCAGGCCAGCGGGTGGGCAGGGCATCGTCTGTCCATCCTGACGCTAAGTGTGGTCCTGGGGCCCACCCAGGCTCCTGTACAGCAGGCAGCCAGCCCCACCAACCCCACAGCCATTTCCCCTGACGAATACTTCGACCCCAGCTTCAGCCTGGAGTCCAGAAACATTGGCCGCCCCATCGAGATGTCCAGCAAAGTACAGAGGTGAGGTCTGGGGGCTGGCTGGGGACTTCTTTGGGGAAAGGGGCCCCATGCAGCCCCTGTGAGCCTTGGCAGACTCCTATCACTGTGAGGGACCTGCTCATCCAGGAAGCTTCTCTCTGGACTCTGTTCCAGAGGGCGGGAGCCACATGTGTTATCCATGGCCTGAGTGCCCAGCAAGCACCATGACCCAGAGTCAGTCACCATTTTTTGGTGAACCAGTGGATGAATGGGTGGGTGGCACCACCCTGTGTGGTTTCTGATTTAGTGAGCATGTGCTGGGGTCCAGGCATGCCAGAATGGGAAGGGTGTAGAGCTCTGCTGCCTCGGCCTCAGCGGCTGGAGAAAATACCTCCCCTTCCTGGAATCTGATTTCCTCCTCAATGAAATGAAGTCACACTTGCCCAGCCACCCCTCAGGGACCTGTGAGTAGCAGTCTTGCACCAGGCCCAGCACTCTCCAGTCTGCCTCATGTGGATCCTCTCAGCCAGGCTGGGAGTCAGGCCTCAGGGGCTGTGCTGTACAGCACAGTGTGCAGTGGTGGCCACCTCTGTGTAGAGGAAGATAAGGCTGTGGATGAGGCAGGAAATGGCCCCAGTCTGGCCCCTGCTGTCCTCACTCAGACCAGATAAGCAGACACAAAACCATCAAGAGCACCATGGGCCCAGGTTCTGGGGCAGCTCCAGCCACAGGCCCAGGACACAGGTTACTTGGGGAGGCAGACAAAGGCAACCGAGCAGGGGGGAGGGTACCCCAGGAGGTGACCCGAGGGGGTGGGCCTCAGTGAGGAGGCATCCAGAGAGTCCCTGATCCGCGTCCTGTGGTCGGCTGGGTAGGTTCAAGGCAACTCTATGGTTGAGCGAGGAGCACCCACTCTCCCTGGGTGACCAAGTGACGCCCATCATTGACCTGATGGCCATCAGCAATGCCCACTTTGCCAAGCTGCGTGATTTCATCACCCTGCGCCTCCCCCCTGGCTTCCCTGTCAAGATTGGTGAGGGGGCATCCTGGGGCAGTGGGATCGGGTAATCCAGGGAAGGGGACCTACAGGGGTCAAGTGGTTCAGGCCTGGCTGTCTCCACAGAAATTCCCCTTTTCCATGTGCTCAATGCCCGCATCACCTTCGGCAACCTGTGTGGCTGTGATGAGCCCCTGAGCTCAGTGTGGGTGCCGGCCCCCAGCTGTGCCCTCACCGCTTCAGGTACCCCGTGGGGGGCAGCGGGGGGCTACGAGGCTGTCTGGGGGCTGAGACCCGGGGCTGAGTGTAGTTCCTCTGCTGCCTCTCCAGGGAGCCCCTTCCCATGTGAGGTGGACCCCACTGTGTTCGAGGTCCCTGAGGGGTACAGCGTGCTGGGTGCTGAGCGCAGTGAGCCCCTTCGAGATGAGGACGATGACCTGCTGCAGTTTGCCATCCAGCAGAGCCTGCTTGAGGCGGGCACGGAAGCAGAGCAGGTGGGGCCAGGGCAGGGGTGGGCCCTGACCTCTGCAGCCACAGGACCAATGTGACAGCTTCGGGCTCTGGCTGCTGCAGGTGACCATCTGGGAAGCCCTGACCAGCTCTCAGCCTGGTGCCCACTCTCCTCCCCAAGCTACTGTGTATGAGGAGCAGCTTCAACTGGAGCGGTGAGTCCCTACAGGACCCACCAGTGAGGGCCCTGCCTCAGCCCCACTGAATCTGAACCCCTAGTGGTCCCCAGGCTGATGGGCAGCCCATAGGTGCTGGTCCTAGACGCCATACCCTCTGCAACAGTGGTGCTGCCCTCCACCAAAGGTGGTATGAGGGACAGGGAGATAGGCCCTGCGTGACCTTCCTCAACACCCTGTCCTTGTTGGCCAACCCCTTCCTTCCTCCCCCAGCCTTCACACTTTGGTCTGCTCTTCCTCTCTCATCCCTGCCCACAGGGCCCTCCAGGAAAGCCTGCAGCTGTCCACAGAGTCCAGGGATCCTGGGTCTCCTGAGAGGACACCCCTGGCCCTGGCCCCCCCAAGCTTTGAGGAGCAGCTTCGCCTGGCCCTCGAGTTGTCCTCTCAGGAGCAGGAGGAGCAGGAGCGGCGGGGGCAGCAGGAGGAGGAGGACCTACAGCGGATCCTGCAGCTGTCACTCACGGACCACTGAGCCACCTGCGCCTGGAGGGTCAAGGCCACTCCCTCCACATGCTTTTGTAATTTATTTATTTACAAACTGTCTGCTGCTGGGCTTGGGGCCTGGAGCCCAGGGATTGCTGGCAGAGGCACTGAGGTGGAAATAAAGAGACCGTTAGCAGCAGGCTTGCTCAACTTAAGTGGGCTAGAGCTGGGGCGCTGCTGAGTGAGGGGCACTGAGGGAGACACCATGGGCAGTGACCTCAGGGCTGGCTTCGAATCCTGACTGCGGCCCCTTTAACTTCTCTGAACCTCTGTTTCTTGGAGTGTAAAATGAGACAGCCGTCATACCCGGGGCTGCTTGTTGGGAAGGTGAAAAGAACCAATATCAGGTGCTGTCCTCTGAGCCCTGCCCACCTACTGGAGACCCACATCCCTCTGGCCACCCAGCCTGGCCTTCCACGAACCTCGCCCCCACTCCTGTTGAGGAGAGGATAAGGCCAGGCCTGCAGACCCTACTCACAGCCCACAAAGAAGAGCTTCTCCATCCCTGCAGCCCAAGCTCAGCTTCCTGCCCCACTCCAGTATGTGTCAACAGAGGATTGTGGCAAGTTGCTTCCTCTGCAGGAGCTGGGAACAGGCTTGACTCTCCCCTGCTGCCGTCTGAGGTAGTCCTGAGACCACTGTGAGGTTCCTGGGCTATCCTCTTGCCCCAGCCTTCGGTATTAGGGATTGAAACCAAGATCTGCACACTGAGCCCCCACCCTTCCCCCCCGTTTTTTTTTTTTGAGACAGGGTCTCTGAATTACCAAGGCTGGACTCCGGTTTAAAATTCTCCTGCCTCAGCCTGCAAGAGTGCTGAGATTAGAGGCCTGCGCCACCACGCCTAGCTTCCTGTGCTATTTCTATGCCCCACTCTATTTGTCCTGAAGTTTGCTGTGTCCCAAAGATTCATGCAGAATGGGAGACAGGAAGGCCAGCCAGCAAAAAGAAACGTTTAGGGTGAGGGTTCCGGATTTAAGAGCCACTGCCTGATCCTAAGACCTGCCCCATGCCTAGTATCTACACCTGTTGGTTTGTAATACGGACCCAAAACGGCTGCGGCTCAGGTGATCTAACTGGGCGGGGTCAGGGAGGGCTGGGGCACTTCCTGGGAGCACAGGGAAACAGCAGAGGAGTACTAGGTTGGGAATCCGCACCTGCGCCTCGCCCCGCCCCCAGCGTGGATGGGGCGGGGCGGGGCGAGCCGCGAGGGGAGGGGCCGCGGCTGCGGCCGCTGCGTGCGGCCTCCGCATCCCGGGCTGGCCGGGAGACTGGCCCTTTAAGGGCCTCCCCGAGGAGGTGCCAGGCCCTGGCGGCTGCTCTCTCCTTCCTGGTCTTGCGGGGCAGGGGCTGTCTTGGGGCTGTGGGAGGGGGCTGTGCCCAGTGCCTGCCCAGGCGCCCTCGGCCTGACTCCATGGCCCTGGTCACAGTGAGCCGCTCTCCCCCGGCCAGCGGCCACTCCACGCCTGTGGGGCCCGCGGTGAGTCTGGCTTGGTCCCATCCACGCAGTTAGCTGCCAGCTGGGCCTGGGGGAGTGCGTCTGCCCGCGGCAGCCTCTGCTCACGCCTGGGGGTGGGTAGAAGGGGACCTCGAGGCTCTGACGGAGGGGGTTGGGGGCGCCTCGGGGCTCCTAAGAACTTGACCGAGGCGAGATCTGGAGTCTGGAGCGCCAGTCCCGTCTGCGGAGGGCCAGACCCACTCTGAGCCCACGCCCGCGGCATCCCCAGCCCACCGTCCCGCCTTGAGCTGGGCTGGGTCTGGGCTCCCCCTGCCTCCCGGTAGGGAGGGGGGGTGGGGAGAGAGAGGAATTGGCATCTGCCACCTCCCCCTTCCCCCTCACGAGGGCTGGGCTTACCCCCAGCTGCCCCCCACTCGGAGCCTCGTGAGAAGGGGATGGGAGGAGGTGAGATCTCCCCGCGCTCACTCCCTCTGGGGCTCCTTCCTCAGCAGGATCCGGCAGCCAGGCGCAGAAGCCAGCTCCAGCGCAGGTTAGCACCCTTCTCTGGACATAGACGCCTCCATCCAGCCCCCAGGACTGGCCTCTCTCATCCGGATGTCGGGAACAGGGGGCTTCCTTAAGGGCCAAAGCCCCGCAGCCCATTGGTGGGGCCTGGTTCGGGTGGGCTGAGCTGCTGGGTGCTGGCATGTGGCGGAACCCACCGGGCTGCCCTGGCTTCCCCCTTCACCTGGTCAGCTGGTGCTCCTGTGCCCACCACCCAGGACATTGGCTTAGGCCAATGGCTCAGGCCAGTAGCCATAGCGAAAGAGCAGAATGGGACAGCAGGGCCTAAGGACTCTTGGATCCCCAACCACCTTTACTGTTCCTTCAAGTGGGCTGGTGGGAGGTCTGCCCAGGCCAGCTAGCGGGAGAGGGTTTTGAGAGCCTAAGGCTGGTTTTCCAGTGTGGTGCCATCACCAGCCCCCTGGTTATCCACCCCCACCCTTACGCTGTGTACTCTCTGGGGAAAGGGCCAACGATCCACCTCAACAAGCCTCCATGGAATTCAGACACTCCCTAAAGTGTGAGAACCCCAGGTTATAATGATTCCCCTGGCCCTACTAGGCAGAGCTTTGCAGTACTCGGAGGAGCTGTCCTGGGACTACAGGATGATGGAGGGGACTCTGGTGAAGCACCTAAGGCCAGCTCTGAGCCAGTGGAGGAACCCCCCATTGAGGAGCAGCCCCAGGGGGACCGGCCAGATGGGCAAGGGCCGCAGTGTTCCAAGAAACAGGAGCAGAGGCAGCACCTGCACCTCATGGTGGAACTGCTGAGGCCACAGGATGACATCCACCTGGTGAGGGGTCACAAAGAGCCCATCAGAAGAGGGGGTGGGAGCAATGGTGTGAGGGCAGAGGGCAGAGGTGCAATAGAGGTTACCCAAACCCCATGACCCTGCTGTTTCAGGTGGAGACATCCTGGCAGGGGTAGGTCATGTCAGCAGGCTCTGGGGAGCTGTAACAGGACAGGGGAGGTTTGTCCTGCATAGCCAAATAAGGCCAAGTTAGGCTCATGGTGTGGGAGTCACACGGAGGGGCACTGTTCAGCCAGGGGAGATACTGCAAGGTGTCCAGAAGGCACTTGCCAGGGGCTGGTATGCAGGAGGGCCAGGCAGAGTTGGGGAGCAGCCATAGAGAGCTGGCCTCCGGGGGTGCCTGAGGGCTGGCTCCCAAAAGCCTGTGGAGACACCTGCTGTCGGCTGCACAATGTAACAAAGATGCCCTCCTTCCCAAAGCTGGGTTTTGAACAGAGGTACTGAACTGTGCTGTGAAATTAGGTCCTTAATATTTCTTTTATGATAACTTTTTAATATTTATTTAGCAGTGCTGGGCATGGATCCCAGAGCCTCATATATGCTATGCAAGCACCTTATCACTGAGCTACAGGCATAATAAGCACTTCTTGAATGAAATGATGGTAACAGCAAATGAGAGGATCTTTGAAAACCTTTCCTAGAGCCAAGTGTGGTGGTGCGCTCCACACACAGACAGAGAACCTGCCCTTCTGTCAGATGTGGGGAGACTGAGGTCCAGGGAAGGCAGGTGACTTACCCAGGATGGCTGAGGCAGGAGAATCATTGCAAGTTTGAGGCTAGCCTGAACTACATAGTGAGACCCTGTCTCAAAAAGACAGATAAATAAAAACCTTTCCTAGGCAAAACCAAAAGTTGGGCCACTCTGTCAGTCCCATTCCCCCCATTTTTCCATATACTCTCCTTTAATAGTCTTTGTACTCTGGAAGGTTGAGGCAAGAGGATCAAAAGTTCAAGCCCAGCTTGGGCAATTTCTTAGGACACTGTCTCAAAATAAAAACAATTTAAAAGGACTAGGACTATAGCTTAGGGTGAAGGGCCTGTGTTCAATTCCCTAGTATAAAATAATAATAATAATTAGACCATGAAATCCAGATGTTGGGAACCACTGGATTGTAGTCACTGATCTTCCATCTGGGAATTGGGGTGGGATGGGGGTGTGGGGCTGCCCCACCCTGAGCTATGTCCAGGTTAGGTGAAGAAGCAAGAATACTCACTGTGGCTCTCAGCTCCTCCCATCTTCCCAGGCAGCCCAGCTAGAGGCAGCCCGACCCCCAAGGCTACGCTACCTGCTGGTGGTTTCCACGCGTGACTGTCTCAATCAGGAGGAGACCATCCTCCTGGGCGTAGATTTTCCTGACAGCAGGTAGGAGTGGGGGGAGGGCGGGCGGCAGCAAGGAAGTGAGGTACAGGGGACAACAGCTGTCACTCTATCCCCCCCCAGCTCTCCCAGCTGTACCCTGGGCCTGGTCTTGCCCCTCTGGAGTGACACCCAAGTGTATTTAGATGGAGACGGGTAAGAGGTGGCAATGGGAAAGGAGGGGCAGGGCACTGGGGAACAGCAAAACGAGCTGGGGAACTGGGGCCTACTCTCAGCTCTGTCTCATCACTGTGTGATCCTGGGCAAGTCACCTGCCTTCCCTGGATCTCAGTCTCCCCACATCTGACAGAAGGGCAGGTTCTCTGTCTGTCTGAGAGCCTAATGTTTGTTCCATGGCACCCATCTCCTACAGGGGCTTCAGTGTGACATCTGGAGGGCAGAGCCGAATCTTCAAGCCTATCTCCATCCAGACCATGTGGTAAGTGCAGCAGGGCCCAGCCTCCTTCTTAAGAGATGGCTGCAGTGCCTGAGTGAGGGCAGCAGAGAGGACAGAGTTACCAGTTTCTCCTCCTCTTCCAGGGCCACTCTCCAGGTGCTGCACCAGGCATGCGAGGCAGCTCTAGGCAGTGGCCTTGTGCCCAGTGGCAGTGCCCTCGCCTGGGCTGCCCACTACCAGGAGAGACTGAACTCTGACCAGAACTGCCTCAATGAGTGGATGGCCATGGCTGACCTGGAGTCCCTGAGACCCCCTAGTGCAAAGCCTGGCCGGTCAGTGTGTGTGGGGACTTTGATCAGGGGAGGCAGAGGCAGGGGTGTCTCTCAACAGAGACGAAGGGGGCCCTTGACTCAAGGGCTCTGCTCCCAGGCCCTCAGAGCAGGAGCAGATGGAGCAGGCGATCCGGGCTGAGCTGTGGGAGGTGCTGGATGCCAGTGACCTGGAGAGCATCACTTCGAAAGAGGTGGGCAGGGGGGGCAGAGGTCCAGGACCTGGGGCCCTCAGCCAGGGCAGTGTGCTTACCCTCTCCCAGGAGCTCTTCTGGCCCTGCTCTCCTCCAGTCCTCAGCAACTCCAATAGCACTGGCCTCTGCCCAGAACTGGCCTCAGCTCTGTCTAGATGGGACAGGGTGCAGTTGGTGGAGGCCCCAGGGCGAGAGGGACCAGGAGCTTCTCCCCTGGGCCCTGCCTGCAGATCCGCCAGGCTCTGGAGCTGCGCCTGGGATGCCCTCTCCAGCAGTACCGTGACTTCATCGACAACCAGACGCTGCTGCTTATGGCCCAGCAAGACCGGGCCTCCCGCATCTTCCCCCACCTCTACCTGGTGAGCACACCTGTTAGGGTAGTTCCCAGAGCCCCACGGCTGCTGGTGAGGGGCACTAGGAGGCAAGGGGGCCTGGCACTTCTCTCTCCCAACCCCACAGGGCTCTGAGTGGAATGCGGCCAACCTGGAGGAACTGCAGAGAAACAGGTGGGGTTCCAGGCTTCTCTCCCCTTCCCTTAGCCTCCCCCAAGACCTTGCATGCCTTCTTCAGCACCACCCCTAACTACTAACTACTCTCAGCACCAGCCCTGGGGCTTTTGCCCTTACGGGGGCTCTTAGGCCTCCTTAGGACATAAATTTGCTGCCTATTGGCCAGCCCCTGGGCCTCTCTTTCCCCTGACACTGTAAACAAGTATAGGAGCCACGGCCTCAGCCATGCACAGAGGAGGAGCAGAAGCGTGTGCTGCTGTGACCACCTGGCATGTCTTAGAGAAGAACGGCATTCCTCTCCCAGGGGATACCCAGCTGCCTGCTTTCAGGGCTACCTGTCATCTGCCCCTGGGTTTCTGGGAGACCTGCTATAACGCCTGTCACCCGCTGCTGCAGAGCCACCCAAACTGAGCTTAGCTTAAAAGCTGTTCTTCAGCTAAATTGCCAGAAAAATGGAAGGATTAGCGTTGCAGTTGACCTCAGGTACCTGGGCTAGGTGGGGAAAGTCAAGCCCAACAAGGTAAAATAATGTGCTTGAAATCAGTTATCCAGGGGCTGGGGGTATAGCTCAGTGGCATAAGCGCTTGCCTGGCAAGCGCAAGGTCCTGAGTTCGATCCCTGGTACTGGGAAAAAAAAAATCAGTTATCTGACAGCTGGTTCAGTTCTCCTCCCCACTGTAAGTGCTGCTGCAGCCTGCCGCAGAATCAAGGACTAGACAGAAATGCCCACAGTCTGTAGGTCTAGTGGCCACTGTACCTGGTGTCCCTGCCCACATCAGCTTGGCCTTGGGCCCTCTGGTACAGGGTCAGCCACATCTTGAACATGGCCCGGGAAATTGACAACTTCTTTCCTGACCGCTTCATCTACTACAATGTGCGTCTCTGGGATGAGGAGTCAGCGCAGCTGCTGCCCCACTGGAAGGAGACACACCGCTTCATTGAGGCTGCGAGGTCAGGCTCCTGCTGGCTCCCGCTGCGCAGCCCAGGTCTCAGAGCCTGGGTCGCAGCTTCATCCTGCACTGAGTCCTCATTCCCTCCTCCAGCCTTCGGTCTGCTCACTTCCTTTCCCTCTCTGACCTCCCCCATGCTGCTGGCTTCTCAGTATGGGGAGGGTTGGGGCCGACTATGTCCTGCCTCCGCAGAGCCCAGGGCACCCGGGTGCTAGTTCACTGCAAGATGGGCGTCAGCCGCTCGGCCGCCACAGTGCTGGCCTATGCTATGAAGCAGTATGGCTGGGGCCTGGAGAAGGCTCTGCTGCACGTGCAGGAGCTCAGGCCTGTTGTCCGCCCCAATCCCGGCTTCCTGCGCCAGCTGCAGACCTACCAGGGCATCCTGACAGCCAGGTATGGTGGGAGCTACGGGTGTGGGGGGGTGGGTGTTGATGTGTATGATGTAGTTGCTGCATCCCTTAAAGCTGACTCAGGGCCGCTTCCTCACAGCCGCCAGAGCCATGTCTGGGAGCAGAAAGTGGGTGGGGGCTCTCCAGAGGAGCCCTTGGCCCCTGAAGTCTCTATACCACTCCCACCAGAACCAGGGGGCAGTGGGGTGGTGAAAGTTATGGGCTTGGAAGAGAGCCAGGCAGCCCCGAAAGAAGAGCCTGGGCTGCGGCCCCGAATCAACCTCCGAGGGATCATGCGATCCATCAGTCTCCTGGAGCCCACCTTGGAGCTGGGGAGCACTGCTGAGGCTGGTAATCTGCCCGAGGTGAGGCTGGGCCAGGGAGCTCTGTATGTGGTGGCCGGGCTGCAGGGAGGAGGGTGGTTGGAGACGATCAGCACTGGTGCTTGACTTTAGGCTTCAAGCAGAGGCTGCCTGGGTCTGAAGTGGCCCCCCTCGGGGTTACCTAGAGGTCAGAACCAGTGGGGCCCTGCTGCTCGCCTCCTCTACACTGTAACCCAAGCACCTCTTGGCACCAGGCAACCCCAGCATGCCCTATGAGCACCCCAAGGATGGGAATCACATCCTGGGCATCTCCCTGTCACCCCTCAGAGCAGCCAGAGAGACCAGTGAGGGCAGTAAAGCCAGTGTCTGAAGAGCTGTAGTCAGGGAGCAGGGGCAAGCTAGCCCCAGCCTGGGTCACAGGCAGCTCCCAGGTTGACAAAGGGACTCACTTTCTGTGGGCTGGGCTCCCTGCCAGAGACACCTCCCACCCTAGATGGTCCCTGGGCCCTCCCAGATCTGGGGAGCTGCAAGGCAAAAGATGGGGCCTAAGGGCCTTAGCACTCACACTGCCAAGAGCTGACTGAGTTGAGTGAGCACGCTGCAGGTTGAGTGCTGCAGGTTGAGTGCTGCAGGGCACAGGCTAAGACAGGAAGCTGGCACTTGCCTGAGGAAGTGAGGCCCCACATGTGACTGGAGGCTGAACGGCTTGCCTCAGAGGAGAGAATCTGTTAAGTGGGGAACATCTGGGCAAGGCTTCCGGGGGGAGGTGCTGGGAAAGGCTGATGGGGAGGCTTGTAGGGCTGATGCCCCCTGGGGCAGGTGTTACTACAGGCATGCATCCTCGTGGGGCACTGACACACGTGTCCACACAGCCCACTTCAAGGCCCAGTGCCTAGAGTCTCACTGGTGCTCACTGGGCTGACTGTACAATGGCAGAAACGTAAAATGAGGAGGAGAGGGCTGATGAGGGATGGTGGGGGAGACCTGAGGAGGTCCTCAAGGGTCAGAAAGAAGCTGCAGGCTGGTGAAGTCAAGGAGCAGGGGCAGCCGGGCATGGTGGTGTATGCCTATTATCCCAGCACTCTAAGGCTGAGGCAGGAGGATCGTTGCAAGTTCAAGACCAGCCTGGGCTATAAAGTGAGCTCCAGGCCAGCCTGAACTGCATAGCGAGACCCTGTCTCACAAAGATTAAAAAAAAAAAAAAAAAGGATCAGGGGCAGCAGAGCTGGGTGCTCTCTTCCGTCCTCAGGAAATGTGGTCTGAAAACAGTTCAAACTTTCTGTATTCATTCAACAAACACTCCGCCCCTACCCTGTTCCTGGCTCTGAATTCCCCATAGCTTTTTTTCCTTATCTCCTCACCCACCAAGGTTTTCTCTTCCCACGAGTCTTCAGATGAGGAGCCTCCACAGCCCTTCCCTCAGCTCCCAAGGCCCAAGGGAGGCCCCAAGATCCACAAGGGGCCTTGGCCTGCCCTGAAGTCCCGCCAGTCTGTGGTTGCCCTCCAGACAGCTGCCCTGGTGGCCAGCCGGACTCAGGCCTTCCAGGAGCAGGGGCAGGGGGAGGCTGGCATGTCCTCCACAGCCAGGCTCCGAAAGATGGTGAGGCAGGCCAGCGTGGATGATGGTGGGGAGGAAGGTGGGGCCTGAGCCCTCACACATACCCATGTCACACTAGACACTAAAGCAAGTGACCCACGGCTCCTGGAACAAGCACCTGTCACAGCCCTGGGCCTGTGCGCACTCCTCGCAGCTCCTCCCTAGCAGTCCCCAGGCCCTGTTGCCACAGCCTCGCCTCCAGCCGCCTTAAGTCTTAGACCACCTCCTGTCAAGGGCTCAAGACTTTATGCTGGGGATGTGGGTAGAGCTACTACAGGTGCATTTTGGGGTGAGACCACCCTAGTTTTACTCTCAGCTTGCCCTAAAACACTCACTTGCAGCCACAGAATCAAAAATGGAGCTTTTCAGGGCAGTTTTTCTGGCTCATGCCCCTATCCAACTCCAGCTCACGCCCCACTCCCCACTCCCCCTCCTCCCACTTTCCCCCATTTTACTCCTGGAGGGAGGCCAGGGATTGTGACCCCTAAAGACAGACAGGACCCTCAGTCCCCAGCCCTGGAGGTTCTGAGAGCACTAGCTCGTCACCTCCCTCACACACCTCATGACTGGCCTGAGTCTCTGTGCTGTCCCCAGTCCTCCCATAGCCCACACTGGGTCACAGGGTACCAGGCCAAAGTCTTGTCTTTCATGGCCTCTGGCCAGGCAGTTTTTCATGTTCTTATAGTATCTGGCTTTATACTGAGAAATAAAAAACATTTTCATAGTAAGTGATTTTCCACTTGATCATAAAGCCATCTGCCTTTCACTCAGATCCTTCTATGTTTCCAGGCGGTACTTGGCCTCTCCCGCTCCTTCCAGGTGTCTGTCTCCCAGGTATCCACGAAGGACCCGTCTGGGGGAGTGGCAGTGTTTGGGGGTGGGGTGGAAGGAAGAATGCCGGGGAGAGGAGAGGACCAGCTAGCTATCTTCCCCATCTCTAGGGCAGGGCCTGAGTAAGCATGGCTGATGGTAACAGGTCTACCTGGGGCAGGAAGCGTTGGGCTGTGTTGGCACAGCTGAAGGGAGTGACCCGTGAGGAAATAGCAGCTGCCGCCTCTGCCTATTAGGACAAGACCAAGCCTGTTCCAAGAGCTAAAGCTCCCTTTGCACACATGATGCCAGTTCTAAAGCATATTTTGGGTACCACGCATCACCTTACTCCTGCTATAGTGCAAAGGACCCTTAGCAACCTTCCCTTCCCACCTCAGGCTGTCTTCTGTTAATTTAGTGTTCAGGAAGAATCAGTGCTTCTGTCTTTGTCACACTGAGGTGGCTTGGGGGAAAGGGGTGCCACTTGACTCCCTCAAAGCCGGCCTCAGAGGTAGGACCTGGCTCACTGACCGAGGCAATGCTTCTAGTTTACCCTGCGGGACTCCCAGCACTGTAACCCCACAGTGCTGAGACTTGGGTGCCAGCCCTGGCTTCACCACTTCCAAGTTACTTGAGTCTTTATGTAAACAAAGGGATTAGACATGGCAAGCCCTCAGCACCCCTCTCCATTTTTTTTTTTTAACATGCCACATCATTTACCCATTGCTAGAATTCAGGCTGTATGTGCTGTCCGGAAGGGGAATCATTTGCACCTGTCTGGGTGGCTTGCCTGGGGTCACAGGTGGGGTATAGTGAAGCTAGTTCACATTCCTGACCCACCCTGCCTAGCAGTCAACCAGAAATCCCCCCAGTTTTCTTTCTGTACTCCCAGCCTGGGACTGCAGATGGATTGGAGTCACAGTGCCAGGACAGAAGCCAAGGCCAGGTTCTGTTCCTGCGGCTTTGGCAGCATGGAAGGCAAGGTCCAATTTATGAACTCAGACCTGCCCTGCTCCTCGACTAGAGTCTTAGAATGAGGACTCCAAGAATTCAGCAGTAGGGAAAACAAGCAATCAAAAATATAGACAGAGACAGGTGTGGTGGCGCACACCTATGATCCCAACGCTCAGGAGCCTGAGGCAGGAGAATCTTTGCAGCTTTGAGGCCAGCCTGGGCTACAAAGTGAGTTCAAGACCAGCCTGAATTGCATAGTGAGACCTTGTGTCAAAAAGAAAAAAGACAAATAATTAAGATCCATATGTAATACAAAGCCCACACAAACTGCTAAGGAAGCACAAATTAAGGATATAAAATGAAGCCTTTCTGCCACCCAGGCTTCTGGCCCTTCACTCACATCTTCACAGGCAACAACTGTTACTAGTTTCTGAGGTCCTCCAAATCCCCTTTGTAAAAAAAAAAAAAAAAAAAGCCATTCCATGCTTACATAATCAAATATACTAGTGTGTGCATTCTTCTAAAATGTAAATAACAGGGCTGAGGATATAGCTCAGTGGAATAAGCGCCTGCCTGGCAAAGTGCAAGGTCCTGAGTTCAATCCCCGATAACGCAAAAAAAAAAAAAAGTAAATGACAGCATGTTCCCATACAATGCTTTGAAAAATTCTGGTGCATTACATACCAATACATAAAAATGTGTCTCATTTTTAAAACAGCCACAAACACTCCATGTCATGGAACCCATCATTTATTTTAATGGCCACTCATGAAGGACATTTGTTTACATTTTTAAAATTCTCACTCCAAATAATGTCTCTTTAAGTACTCTGATATATATCTTTTTATGCACATATGGTCACTGCATTTATAGGACGTTTCTAGAATTACGAAAGCAAAAAGGCTATGTGTCTCTTTTACTTGGTGAAGCATAATTTCTTCGCAGAAGCTGCACCAATTTAGAGCTAATGAGAAGGCTGCCCGTGTCCTTAGTTCAGCCTGCACAACCAGTCATCCTCTTGCAACACTCCCAGAGGAAGGAAGGGCAGTAAATTACCACCGTTTCTGCCTTTTATTTAACAAAAAATTTATTATGAAAATGTACTTGTTGGACATGGTGGTACACACTTGTAATTCCAGAACTTGGGAGAGAGGCTGAGGCTGGAAGACTGCTTCGAGTTTAAGACCAGCCTGAACTACATAGTGAGACCGTGTCTCAAAAACACCCCCGCAAATACATGACCCAATTTTTTACATCATACTAGAACAGGCCTTTTGGAGAAAGAACATGGATTTCTCTGCCAAATAGCCATATCTCATTATTTAAATTTGTTCCAAGCCTTCTAACAGGGGTCACCACCATTCCAATATTGTTCTGTTGCCCACTTCACACATTCATCTATCATGGGATTCATAAAGGGGTCAAATCCCCACAATATGATTGGACATGTTGGCCACCATTTAATTTCAATAACTTCTTAGATGGAGGTGGTGGTGCACCCCTGTAATTCCATTCCAGCTCTCTAGGAGGCTGACACGGGAGGATCATAAAGTCCAGTTTGAGCAGTTCAGCAAGACTGCCTCAAAATTTTAAAAAATTTTTAACTGGGCATGGTGGTGCACACCTGTAATCCTAGCACTCAGGAGGCTGAGGCAGGTGCATTGCCAGGGGTTCAAGGCCAACCTCAACTATGTTGTGAGACCTCATCTCAATAAAATTAAAAAAAATTTTTTTTTTTGCCTTTTTGAGACAGGGTTTTGCTACGCAGTTCAGGTTGGCCTTGAGCTCACTTTGTAGCCCAGGCTGGCCCTGAACTCACAACAATCCTCCTGCCTCAGCCTCCCAAGTGCTGGGATTACAGGCATGCACCACCACGCCTGGCACAATTAAAAAAATTTAAAAGGGTGGGGAATGTAAAAAGATAGCTTCTTGTTCATAATTTCAGCTCAGGAGGTGAGTTTTGCTCATGTGTCTACTCTGCCGGCTCACAGACCTACCACACTTGTTTTTTGGTTTGGTTTGTTTTTTTGAGGCAGGGTCTCAATATGTAGTCCTGCTCGGCCTAGATCTCTCTATGTAGCTCATGCTGGTCTCAAATTTGACCACTGCTTTTCAAAAACAGGGAAATCGAGGCTCAGAGATGTAAACTCCTGAATATTTTAGCAGCCTAAACCCAGTCCCCGAGCTTCCACATTCTCAATGCAGGAGGCTAACTCTAGCGTGCAGAGGGCGGCTCCTGGCCAGTCAGAACCCACTGATCTCACAGTGCAGCCCCGGAGGAGGTCTCTGGTGTTTTGGAACTCCCCCAGACGAGGCCAGGATGACCCCGCCCCCAGTCCAACGCAGCCACCGCGTCCCCCTTCAACCACCACCTGACACGACCTCTTACCGGGAAAGTTCGCCCAGCCCCGACTTGAACACTTGCTGCAAGGAGGAGCTTGCATCCGTCGGGATACTCCGTTCCTCCCGGGCCAGCTCCTACTTTCAAAACATTTTGTCAGGTGCCATCTCCCGGTAGGGGAGGAACCGAGGTGGTCGACTCTCTCAAAACTGGGGAATTCCTCGTTAGGCCGTTTTTAAACAGCAAAACCAAACGCGCTGAAGACACTGAGCCTCTGACCCCTAACCCTGCACCCCAGACGTCTCAGAGCCCCGGCTACCCAGAAGAACTACCTTTCAGGCCTTCGTGGCAGGGCAGCACTCAGGATCTGGAGAACCAGGATCGTGAGAAGCCACGGCTACGCTCGGGCGCCATCTTGCGTTCGTTCTTTGGGCCTCCGGGTGACAACTCCAAAACCACATTTCCCAGAGTGTCTAGAGCATCCGCGCAGGCGCAAAGAGCGTCCTCTCGTTTCCATGGGAACCTCTCTCCTAGAGTCCCGGCTGCTGGACTCCGCGGAGAGATCCGGTGTTACTCCTTTCGAGGTGCACAGGCGCTGTGACCAGGTCTGCACACCACTGAGGGGGCAAAGTAGGGGGCTTGAGGGGAAGCTGGCCCTTCTTCCCGAGCTCTTCGGGGTTTCCGCGCGTTCCTAGGGCCGCAGCGCTCCGAGGTGGAGGGGCTCGGGTCGGCTTGGGTGGGTGGGCGAGGCCAGTGTTCGGCTCGGGGGGCGCGGCCTACGACAGGTACAGTCCGAGGTCGTAGATTGAGCGCGGCCGGCGGGAATGGTTCGCGCCGCGGGTGAACGTGGAGGAAGTGTTGGGCAGGGCAAGGAGCTCGCCTGGGATCAGACCCGACTCCGCCTCTGAGGGACGTAGACCTAGGGCAGCTCCCTGCGCCTCTGGGCTTCGGTGCCACCCACCCCACACGGCAAAATGGAGCTTGGACTCGAATTTCTTGTAATCCATTGCAGTTCTGTGGCAGAGCTTCAGAATTCTGTTGCTTCCGTGTGACCCAGAGAGCAAATCCCTCCATCCCGTTGAGCCCAGATTCTCTACTCTGTAAAACAAAGGGCTTGAAGCAGATGATCCTAAGACACCGTCAGTGAGTATACATTACTTACCTATACCTGGGTTTATTCCCCCTTATTACATATCAAATGCAAGAAGAAAGAAAGAAAACGGATGATTTTGAACAAGAATCCCAGTTTGGAATATAGAGTCAGAGACAGGTTTGTGACTTCAGCTAGATATTACATCTCCCAAGCCTCCGTTTCCTCAGAGCTGGAGATAACAATAATGCCACCTTAGGGAAGGGGATGTAACTCAGCAGTGCAGTGCCTGCCTAGCAAGCAGGAGGCCCCGAGTTTGACTTCTGGTATAGAAAAAGCAAACAAACCCCAAAATAATACCACTTCAGGTTTTGTTAGAGTTTATTTTGAGACAGGGGCACAATATGTAGTTCAGGCTGTCTCTGAACTCACTATATAACCCAGGCTGGCCTTGAAGTTACAGCGACCCTCCTACCCCAGCCTCCCAAGTGGTGCAATGACAGGAATGTGCCACTAGGACCTGCCTTAAGCTAGGTAATGCATGTACCGTGTTTCTCTGAAAATAAGACCAGGTCTTATATTAATTTTTGCTCCAAAAGACGGAGTGGGGCTTATTTTTACGGGATGTCTTAGCTCTTCATTTACAAAAATATACATTTATTCCAGTACAGTCTTCTGGAAAATCGTCATAACTCTCCAAACCCCAAATTCTGGCCGAAGTTCTCGCAACTCCATTGCCTGTAGAACCATTGGCCCTAATCTCTTGTGTCTAGCAATAGAGCTCTCCTGTTTTAATTTTTCGGGGGTTGTTTGTTTCAGAAAGGGTCTTACTATGTAGTCTAGGCTGGCCTCAAACTCATGGTGATCCTCCTGCCTCCACATTCTGAAATGGAGCTTTCCTTAAATGAGCATTTCTTGTCCACATAGCCTGCTTGTAGTGCACTGGCAACACAGCTGTCGGTGATTTTATCCCACGAATTCGTCAAGCTACAACCCCTTGTAGGGTAGGCTTCAAAGTTTCATTAAATCAAGTGTTAATTGAAGACTTAGGAGACAGGAATGGCAACAAAAGTGATGACAATTAAGAATGAGAAGCCAGGCATGGTGGTGGACACCTGTGATCCCAGTACTTGGGAAGCTGAGGCAGGATTGCTGCCAGCCCGAAGCCAGCCTGAACTGCATAGTGAAACCCTGTCTCACACACACACACACACACACACACACACACATACACACACACGCACGCACACAAAGTCCCTCAAAAGGGACAAAAAGATTGCAGGAACCAAAATTCAGAAAACATTTCTTTATTTCACACCAGTACATTAAGTATATCTGTTATAACATATTGAATTATTAGATATGTGTCTATATGTTGTCAAGTGTGCGCTTTATTCTTGTATTGTGTCTGTACTTTTTTTTGGGACCAGGACTCAAACTCAGGAACTCGCGCTTGCCAGTCAGGCACTGTGACACTGAGCTATATCCCTGGTGCTGTGTCTGTACTCTGATTAGTCATTCGGCAATAAGTCTTGAGTTCATCTGTTTACATAGATGTTTACCTTTAGTCCAAAGGGGCAGGCTTGGGTATTCACAAATACCTAATTATAATTCATATTACCATTTAACCTACAGCTACTACAAATGGGTCCTGAGGATTCGCTGCATTTTGAAAAGTGCGGCCAGAATGACTAGTTTAAAAAGTGCTCATGAAAGTATGAAAACTTACAGCAGTAATCCTGGGAATGCTGGGCATGGTGGCACACACTCCTATAATCTCAACATTTGAGAGGCTGAGGCAGAAGGATTGCTGCAAGTTCAAGGCCAGCCTAGGCTATATAGTGAGTTCAAGGCCAGCCTGAACTGCATAGTGAAACGCTCAAAAAAAAAAAAAAATCCTGGGGAATGGAGATTCCTGTTACAGAAGAGCCCAGACAACCTAGTGACAAAGACAAAAGAAAATGATGCGCCATATGTTGCAGGAGTGAAGACAGAAAAATGCTATTCAGTCTGATGCTGTGTAATCAGTACTATAAGAAATTTTATTGTTTTGAAATTTAATTTTGGTTTTTTATGTTACAAATACTTAGGTATTTAGAAGTAAAAATTCAGCATAATTTTTTTCTTTCATAAAAAAATAAAATTTATGGGTCCTGAGGACACATGAGCAGTACATATGAAATAAAATGAGTAGCTGTGGGTTAAGTATAATGTCAATATTATTTATATTTCACTATATGTTAATATTTTATAATTCAGTCATCTGCCATGTGCTACAACAGACATACTAAATCTGTCTGGTTGATGACCTTAACTAGGGCTCATTTTTGGGTAGGGCTTCTATTACAAGCATTCTGAAAAATCATGCTAGGGCTTATTTTCTGGTTAAATCTTATTTTCCTGGAAATATAGTACAGTTTTAGCCCAATGTCTGCATACAGTAAGTACTACCCAGATTTTTGGTAATGTTATCTTCTTAAAAAGTTCCTTGCCAGAAAAAAAAAAAAAAAAAAGTTCCTTGCCAGGCACATGCCTGGAATACCAGCAATTAGGAGCCTGAGGCAGGAGTATCATTGTGAGTTCAAGGCCAGCCTGAGCTGCAAAGCGAGACCCTGTCTCAAAAAAAAAAAAAATTCCTTAGCCATTCTATTTATTTATTTGAGACAGGATTTCACTAGGTAGGTCAGGTTGCCCCTCAAGGCAGTCCTTCTGCCTCACTTTCCCAAGTCCTGAGATTATAGGCATGTGCCACCATCGCCAGCTCCTTTTCCTAAAGTTTGAAGTCACTTTATTTCTGGGCAAATCTATTCTCCCAGGTAGGGCAGTTTTATAGGATAGTTTTGATAGGGAAGCTGGAGTGTTCTCACCCAAGACTGGATACTCAAGGCCAGTGTATCTGCTCCTTCAGCTGTGGTATGTCATTATCACACGGCATCTAGGGAGGATGCAAAACCCAACAGCATTTAGTAGGGAAGATACTTTCCCTTAAGGTTTGTAGAGGAAGCCAAGTGTGGTGGCACATGCCTGTAATCCCAGCCCTTGGGAGGCTGAGGCTGGAGGATGTCTGCGAGTTCAAGGCCAACCTAGCCTGTACTACATATTAAGACCCTGTCTCAAAAAGACAAAAAAAAAAAAAAATTGTAAAGGATGTGAGCACATACAAAACAGCTGCCTGTTGAATATATTTCTTTTAATCTGGGACCTCTGTAGCTTCACAAACAAGCCTTCCTTTGTTCTACAAACATTTTTATGTAAAAACTGCTCCATGAGCGCTTTTGAGCTCCTACTGTGTGGGGGGCATCTGGAGGATAGAAAGGCGTTGTATTAGTCAGCTTTCCTACCTCTGAGACACACTACCTGACCTCCCTGATGGAAGGGAGGAAAGTGTAATTTAGCCCAGGGTTTCAGAGGAGTCAGTCACAGCAGAAAACTTCATCAGGGAAGGGTGTCACACAGTGTGGTGAACAACTGGTGGTCAGCTCGTGACACCCAGCTGAACTGAATCGGTGCAGTGTTGGGTGTGGAGGGCCCACCTGAGGATTGTTGCCAACAAAATAAAAAGAACTGGAAGAGAAGTGGTACTGTTAGGGAGCTGTTGATTCTCCCAGAGGACCTTGTGGTGTTGGCTTTCCTGGTAGGACCTTGCCCGTTCTCATCTTTGGAGAAGCTCAGGACCTTGTCGCTGAGAATGGCTGTGGCACTTTTGGGGGGGCTCTGGTTCTTTCTTTGAACATTGCTTCCGGGCTCCAGTGCGGACCTCTTGGCCTGCGAGCACAGGTCCTTCATCCCGCTGGCACAGACTTTTTAGCTTTTACCTCTGATCTTGGGGCCTTCCCAGCGCACATCCATGAAACAGGCCTGCGCGAGACATTGTTGTGGGCTCTGGGCCTCCAGTTGGACTTGTGGGGGCCATTGTGATGGGCTCTAGGTCTTCAGCTGGACTCATGCAGGACATTGCTGTGGGGTCCAGGTCCTCAGCTGGATTATTTTGGTCTTTAGTGTGTGGTCAGATTTCCTTCACTCCTTTGTACTTGACTCTTTGGGTGGCTACTGTAAAATAATCTTATCATTTATGTGTCTTGTACTAAATTGTTTTCCTTGTAGACCATGACTATAACACACAGCAAAGCTGTTTAATTTGCAGCAGCCAAGAAGCAGAGCAGGGGACAGTGCCAGAGAGGAAGTGAGGAGGGACCATAGCATATCCAAAGTCGCACCTCCATGACCCACCCAGACACACCCTGAAGCACGCTTTACTAATCTGCGAGGCATTTCTTAATCCTGTGCAGTTGGCATATCGCCATTAATGGTTACAGATATATAAAACAATCTTTTAGATGGTAGGAAGCAGTGAGGTAGACCTTTGCAGATGGGAAGGGGATCTAAGATGGATAAAGCAGACAGAAAATAAAAAGAACTAAGACATAATGTGTGTATGTACCAACTCCCCATGCTGGATGTATTATTATTGCAAACATGTAAAAAATGTTTTAAGAAACATAGGGTCTGGTGGGGAAGATCGATTATGTATACTAAACACATATAATTCAAGTAGAAAGTGATATATCATTGGAGAAGTCCAGATGACTGTGTTATGGAGACTCAGAAGCAGGAGAGGCCAATTTGAGCCTCCCAGAGCACATGGAAAATGTACATAAGCCAGAGAGGGAGAAGATATTCAGAGCACCCTTCCTATAGTATTGAGATGTGTGGAGAAGTGTCTGTAGCCCTGAGTGGGTGAGATCCTAGAAGATAGGAACTGGGTTTTGATCAGTGCTTTGTTTCCTTCTTTTTTTTTTTTTTTTTTTGAAACAGTGTCTCACCATGCAGTTCAGGTTGGCCTTGAGCTCACTTTGTAGCCCAGGCTGTCCTCGAACTCGAAATGATCCTCCTGCCTCAGCCTCCCTAGTGCTGGGATTACAGGTGTGTGCCACCACGCCCGGCTTTTGCTTTCTTCTTGCCACATGATTGGCACACAGTACATACTAGTAAGTTGGGGTTGTGACTTTCCCACAGAGAAGAACCAGCTGGGGTCTCTATACTACCCTAGCCCCTTTTACTAGACTCACATGCCTCTTTATGCCACTTCTGTAGCATAAGAATGTGAACAGATGATTACAAGGTAAAGGCCAGATTGTTGGCCTGTTTAGTACATTACCAGCCAAAGAGAGCTTAATGAACAAGATCGTGTAAATGGAGGGGAGGGTCTGTGAACCTCCTTCCTTGAGCTGAGATGAACCATAAGAGGAGGAGATAGAAGCCTAAGGTCATGCTGCTGCATGACCTTGAGGACCAATAATGGATACTCCTTAGGCTCTGGTATTTGTTCTTGTCTCTTCTTTTCTATGGCCTGCTCCTTCCCAACGACACTATTTTTTTTTGAGACAGGGTCTCACTGTGTAGTTCAGGCTGACTTTGAATTCACTGTGTAGCTCAGGCTGGCCTCAAACTTGTGGCAGTCCTCTTGCCTCAGTCTCCCAACTGCCGGAATTATAGGCATGTGCCATTATGCCCAGCTCCAACGTCATTTCCTTCCCATCAGTGACCCACCTGGAAGTGGGAAACTATGTCCACGATGCCAGTGGACTACCAAGACCTGCAGCTGCTGCAGAGAAATGAAGTTGGCTCAGTAGCTCCATCTTAAAACTGATTTTGGGGGTCCAGCTCTTGTCCAGTCCTGCTCAGAAGCTAGCACTGAAGGGGACCCCTCAGAGACAGGCAAACAATAACCCATGCAAGAGAGACCTTCATCAGGATCACAGACAGAGCTGTCTCTTGAGGAGACACAGTACGAGAGATTGAGGACAAGGCCTATTTAATTCATCAAAGGTCTAGATTCCAGGGAGTCCTCTCTGCAGATGCGGTCACCCTCAAAGCAGGGAAGCCTGGCGGGGGTAGGTGGGTACGACCAGGGAGGGAATAGAGCACAACTGACTGCATTTTTTGTCTTTAGATATGGGATGGTGCAGGACCTCGGGCCATACGTGCTTCTTTTTCTGGAGACAAGCATCAGAGCGAGCTCCTGCCCTCCTCCAGCAGCCCATGCTCATACCTGGAGCCCTGCTCAGTGTTTCGTCGTGCCTCTCCAATTTGTTGCCACTCCACTGACTCAGGTAAGTGCCTGGAGGGCTTGTCAGGACTTCGCAGCTGAGTGCCGTGAGAAACCTGTTAACTCGAAGCCTGGTACCTAAGAGGAAGTTATGACAACTCAGTGACTACTGTGGAAGCCTGTGTCAATTAATGTCTGGGGCATATTGGTCCTTTCCGATTTACCAAGCACTGCCGCTTACTTGTGATCTCAGCAATAGCATAGTCCTGTATTGTGACTTTCACTTTTCCATGTGAGAGTCTGAGTTCTTAGGTTATAGGTCAAAGAGCTAAATGATGGCATTAATACGAGCAACCTTTCCTCCCTCCATTATCTCTGAAGGGATGCCACTTGCTCACTGAGGAGGTCACAGTCCTCTACAACCCTGGAATATCCTTTCCTTCATATCTGTTTCAGCCAGAATCAACTTTCCAGCCCAACCCCGTGACTCTCTGTCACCAGACAGGTTAGAGGACTCTCCCACTCTCACGCCCTTGCTAGATGCCAACTTGTTCTCATGGTGACAGGTCCTACCCAAGATCACAGGCCCCACCCCTTGGCTCCACCAGGTTTGCCCTCACCTAGGTATGTTTCCTGGATAGCTGGGAGACTTTCCGGAGCTCTCTATCTGGGATAGAGGACCAAGAATAGGAAAGCTGCTCCCCCACTGGGTGAGGAGGAGTTAGCCGAAGTTTGCCTGGTGAGATTGGGCATGGATAGTAATGCCACACCTTACTCTTGACACCCCTGGCGGAGCTCAGGGAACCATGGAGGTACAGGTATAGAAGTGAATATGACAGGAAAGGGGACAGGAGGTACAAGCCCAGGCTAAAGCAGGTCAGTGATCTCCCACCTGCTGGCCTGCTGAGGAGAGGAAGCTGATGATACGCGTCCTACATATTTTATCCTCCTCTGGCTTAAGGAGACTTGGAGCTGAGCGGTGTTACCCAGGACAGTAGCTGCCTGTCTGCCAGGCGGCACATCTCTTGGTTTGGCACACTGACTCCCACCCTAGAGGGCCAGCCTCCTTCTCCACAGCTCCCTCTTACTGTGGCTCAGCCAGATACTCCCTCCAGCTCTGTCCAGGGGCTGATGACCTCTTCTTCCCACATGCTCCTATACTGGGCTAATTCTGTGTCCTCAGAAGGTCCCCACGCCTACCAACCTGAAGCTCTTTTCAGCACAGAGATGGGACTTGGGAGGTGGACTGAGTGCCACTAGACGGAGTAAGCAGTTTGGGAGCCATAGATAGGTTTATTTGGGGATCTGTGGGATGCCCAAGATGGTAAGCAGAGATTGGCCCCACCTGGTCCTGTGTGGTGGTTGGGCTGGCTCAGAGCAAGGCCCATAGGCTGTCACCTTAGCACAGTTTGCTGACAGCTCCCACTGGCCCACATTGCCATCCTGCTCATCCTTAGTCTCCTCCTCAACTCTGTTTAGTCACCTCTTCCCTCCTACCCTTCCTGCTGCTGTGACAGAGCCCTTTCACTGTGTAAAAATATATACAGATTGTTACTAGATTTCGTCAAAGCAGAACTGGGCTGGGCATGGTGGTGCATGTATGTAATCCTAGCACTTAGAAGGCTGAGGCAGGAGGATCACTGGGAGTTTGAGGGTAGGCCTGGGCTCCACAGTGAGTTCAAGTCCAGCCTGAACTACATATTAAGACCCTGTCTCCAAAACAAAACAATAGGCGGAACTGAGCACTGAAAGAAAAATACTTGAGGTGAGCCCTACATTAACTCTGGCCTGGGATCTCTGCCTGGTGACAATTCGCTGGCCACAGGACGGAGGTGGAGCAGCACAGCAGCTCTGTGCTGGCTGGGCAGAGCTCAGCGACGAGGGCTCCCGAGACCCGTGGGAATGGTGAGACAGAGCGCAGGAGAGGGGGTGCTCTGCATGGGGAGCATGCCTGGGGTCCGCATGTGGGCCTCCACCAGTCCTTAGCTGAGGGTCGGGCAGCACACACACGGTGGGACTGCGTGAGGCTAGCAGAGCTGCTGCTGCTGCCGCTACAGCGGTAGTGGGAATGGAACGGAGACACTAAAGCTCGCACAGTGCTGGGAGAGTGAGTTCTGGCCTCAGCGGAGTGGAAATGCTTCATTAATACCATGGACGTTGGCTGAGACACCAGCGAGACCTGCCGTAGAAGACAGTGGCGAGAGCAGTGTGGCCCACCACTGGTGGGGTACGGCAGTGTGTGTCCACATATTATCAACGTCGGATTTTACACCATGGTGACGGAGACCAGAGAGCCTAAAACTATTGACAGTCTGGCTCGCTGTAGGGATCAGTTCCTTGCTAATCCCTTCTACATAGTGAGGTCTACTCTCCACCTGGCCTGAAACCAAATCTTAAACATTGGATTAATGAGGGCTGGGGAAGTAGTTGAGCAGCATAGCAGCTGCCTCGCAAGTGCAAGGTCCTGGGTTCAATTCCTGGCACAAAAAGCAAAACAAAACAAAACCCTCAGTGTTCTTTTAAAGAAAGTATTATCCAGACAAGTCCAGCATATCACAAAAAATTACTAGTTATGCAAGGAAGGAGAAAAATATGACCCACAGCTAGGAAAAAAGTGGTCAGAGGAAGCATACCGTTAAATGACTCAGATACTGAAATTAGTGGACAGTCCCTTATAGCGGCTACTCTAAATATGATTAAGGGATTAAGGGAAAGAAGTCCTAATGGGATTCTCAGGGAAGAAACTGGAGCTGTGATGACCAAAATATGCACCTGGCGTGATGGCACACGCCTCTAGTGCCCACAGTTGGCAGGCTGAAGGAGTATTATTACAGGGAGTTTGCATCCAGACGGGCTATACAGTGAGTTCAAGACTTGGCTGAACTACATAGCAGGACCCTGCCTTAAAAAAAATATTCCAAACTGGGCCCAGTAACACATGCCTATAATCTCAGCACCTCAGGAGGCTGAGGGAAGAGGATTGCAAGTTCAAGCCCAGCCTTGGCTCAAAATAAAGAATAAAAAAAGGCTAGGCATAGAGCTCAGTATAAAGGCCTTGGGTTTAATACCCAGTACCCCTCCCCTGTAAAGAAAGAAGGAAGGAAAGAAGGAAGGAAGGATAGATAGATAGAAAGATAGATGATAGACAGATAGATCAGTATTGCAAAGGGCAGTACCTGAAAATGAAAAATCCACTGGATAGGCTTAAAATAAGATTTAAAGAAAAGGCTTCGTAGAGGAAAGGGCCACTAACAATGGCATTACCTTTTAACATGCTAACAGGAAAAGAATTTCAGTCAAAAGAATTTTGCCAGGTGTGGTGATGCATGCCTATAATCCCAGGACTTGGGAGGCTGAGGCAGGAGGATCATTGTGAGTTCGAGACCAGCCTGGGCTACAAAATGAGCTCAAGGCCAGCCTGGACTGCATCGCAAGACCCTGTCTCAAAAAAAAAAAAAAATGTATATTTAATGAAAATATCTTTCAAAACAAGGGAGAAATAAAGACGTTTTTAGAAAAATGAAAGATGAAGGAATTTGTTTTCAGCAGTCTTACACTGTGAGAAATGCTGAAGTTATTCAGGCTGAGAAGAAATTAGGAAACTTAGGTCTGTTGGAAGGAATGAAGAGCCACAGAAATGGTAATAGCTGAATAAATAGAAGAAAATAGCTTTTCTCTTCTTTCTATTCCCATAGGAGACAAATGACTGTTTACAGCAAAAGTATTATTAGTGTAAGATACAGTTCATGACATCTGGAGGAGTGAATTCTATAATAATAGCACAGAGTGGGGGAGAAAATAAAATTATATGATCAAATTCCTTACATTTGTGAAATGTCAAGATATGCAATTCGTCTGACAAATTAGCCATGGGCATTATAATTTTTAGGTAAAATAAAGAGATATAGCTAAAAATCAGATAGAAGAAATAAAATATAATACTAATTATATCTACATATAATTGATGTATAATTTGATATATAATTATATATTGAAAGTTATAATTATATATATTGAATAGGGAACATATTGCTTATAGTTAATTTCTCAAAAGAATGCAGGAACAAAGCAAAAAGAAAAAGGGGACAAATAGAAAACAAATAACAAAGTAATAGACTTTGTTGTGGACTACATTATGTCCCATCCCTCTCCACAAAATTTTGTATGAGACCAGCCTGGGCTACAAAGTGAGCTCAAGGCCGGCCTGAACTGCAAAGCGAGACCCTGTCTCAAAAAGACCAAAAAAAAAGAAAAAAAATTTGTATGCTAGGAATTGAGGGTGTGTAGCTCAATGGTAAACCACATTCTTAGCATTCACAAGGCCCTTGGTTCAATCCCCAGCACCAAAAAAGGAAGAAAAGAAGTATATTAAAATCCTAAAGTACCTCAGAATGTGGCTATATTTGGAGATAGAGCCTTACACAAGTATTAAGTTAAAAATGTGATCGTTACGGTAGACCCTAAATCCAGTATTGACCAATGCCCCAGAAGAGGAAGAGAATATTTGTGCTCACGGACATGTACAGAACAAAGAGGATATAGATAACTTCTTTTTTTTTTTTTTTTTAGGTACTGAGAATTGAACTCATGACCTCATGCTTGCAGGCAGGCACTGTGCTGCTGAGCTACATCCCCAGCACAAAGAGGATGTAGAGATGGCTATTTAAAAGCCAAGTATACAGAGAGCTAGAACAGATCTTTTTCCTTATACCTCTCAGAAGGAGTCAACCCTACTAATACCTTGATCTCAGACTTCTCCAGAATTGTGAGAAAATTAATTTCTGTTGTTTAAACCATCTAATCTGTGATATCCTTCAACCCTGACTGGAGCTTGGGTAGCAGAAACCTCACTGAGGCTAGGTGTGGTGGCACATGCCTATAATCCCAGCAACTCAGGAGGCTGAGGCAGGAGGACTGTTCTGAGTTTGAGACCAGCCTGGGCTACAAAGTGAGCTCAAGGACAGCCTGAACTGTATAGCAGGACTGTCTCAAAAAAAGGCAGAAAGAAAGAGAG